>AVPN01000250.1:16397-62199 GCA_000695325.1 Pleurobrachia bachei | reverse complement strand
CTCTCTCTCTCTCTCTCTCTCTCTCTCTCTCTCTCTCTCTCTCTCTCTCTCTCTCTCTCTCTCTCTCTCACCATCACTTCCCTGGATCACCTATATTTACGATAGAAAATGCTTCACATCAGCGTGTGTGGGTTATTTTCCCATTTTATTGCGTCAGAACATTTTATTGACTTCCTTTCTTGCTTGCACCCAACTTCTTCCCCGGCCAAAATCGCACTATTTCTCACACTTCGTGTGTGTGCTTATAGAAACACTTACCGAGTTTGGAGCATTCTGCATTAACTCTCTCTTTCTCTCTCCTTTTCTCTCTCTCTATTTCTAACCCTCTCTATCTATCTCTCTCTCTTTCTCTATCTCTAACCCTCTCTCTCTCTCTCTCTCTCTCTCTCTCTCTCACTCCTTTTTCCAAACTCACTTATACACACTTTGAGTCTTTACTCGCACCACTCGATGTGTTGCTTTTTCCGGGTGCTACCCGTGACCCGTGTTTTTGAACCATCTGTAATTGACAGACAGGTACCGTGGCGCCAAATAGAAACTCGGTTCTTTAGTTCTTTTTTATATATACAGTCGGACCCCGATTTAGGGGCCCCCGATTTAGGGACACCCCGATTTAGGGACAGGATTTTGTTCCCCCGATATAGGAAATTAACCTTATTTGACCCCGATTTAGTGGACACCCCCGATTTAGTGGACAAGAACCTTCCCCCGAGGGTGTCCCTAAATCGGGGTCCGACTGTATATTAGGTGTTTTTTAAATTTTAACCTACCTATATCGATGTTTTTTTACATTTATATTGAATCTGTTTAAATTGTTGTTATTGAAGCATTATTTTATCCGACGACGGAATTTGATTTTTCAAAATTGTAACTTTTCTTCCAGATCCGCCCTAGTAATTGTACGGAATTTAAGCGTCTCTCTTTCTATCTCCATCTCTGTCTCTCACTCGGCTGATGCCTGTTAATTGGCAATTCGTTCTCTGTTTCTAATATCTCCATTTTCTATCTCTCCTTCTAATTCTCTTGTCACATTGTGATATCACCCCACCACAACTTTTTTGTACTATTTTTTTACTTCGCCTCAACTGTCCTTTTTATTTCTTTTTTTAGTTTCACCTCAGCGTTGGTGTATTGCCAGAAACATGTCGAGATCAATTTGTTAATCGAGTCTCAATTGAATCCAGATCTTGTTTGATTTGGTTTGTTAACCCATTTACTATTCTTTATAGGATCAAGATCAGCGGATATGTCAAGATAAATACAATTCGTGATACGATACTGCCAACAATTTAACCAACCACTGAACCAACTTCAAAAACCCAAGCTCCAACTATAATACTGCTCCTTCATAAAAACAATCATCAATATAAAAAACAGTATAACAGTTCGGATCATGCCCCTTCTCGTTTCACTCCTTCTCCTCCTTCCCGTGATATCTAGCTCCTTCCCGGGTCGCTGCTCTCACCCTTCAGGCACCATGCAGGGAGAGATCGAACTAGACAACCAATCGGGCAGTGACCCCATAACAAGAACAGTTATCAGCAGCAGTATTGCCCTTCAAGAAACACTTTGTTACCGGATTTTGAATGAATATACGGACCATACGGGGAGGACCAAGACGCGTGAACTGTTGTACACGCTGGATTATGATAGTTTGAAGCACGTCTACAATTACAAGAACCAGTATAACTTCAAGATACCACAGACCAAGATTTCCTGCTGGTGTGACTGTCCTGGAGGAAGCAACCAGTGCGATTCTAATACTGACTCGTGTGGCCTGTAAGTACAATTGTGTGTTTGTTAGGTCCATGTGCTGTCTTTAATCTACTTAGGTGTGGGTACTGCTCACTGCTCAGCCATCTGGAGCTTCTATTATGAATCTCGACTGCTCATTTCCCTATCTGCTAGTCGCTGTTCTTTGGAGTTTTCAGGGTTTTGTCATCTTGTTCTTTTCGAAGACTGGTAGGGGCGCTCTGTTTACTAGCTCTGGAAGTAGGGCTCAAACCGGAGATTGGAAATTAGCAGACAGTGCCCAACTACACACCTCTACCACTCTGTACTTCTCTCTCTCTCATTCTCTCTCTCTCTCTCTCTCCCTCTCTCTGCGCTTCAGGAAGCGCAGTCTTGTTAACGCAACCCCACATCCAACTACACACACGAGCAGTACTTACTTTTAACTAGGCCAATTGGAAGGTAGAAATAGTGAGATTAGTATAATAGTTAAAGAGAGAGATAAAGAGAGATTGTTACATCAACTAAATGGGGAGAGAGAGGGAGAAGGCAGGTAGTTATGGAATTGAAGGTCTAAAAACGGCTCATGGACAGTACTTGCACAGTATGCAGCGCCGGCTCTCTACAAATTATTTCCCTCCGGTCCGACTGCAAAGGTCCAAAATGTCCTAAAAAAGTAAAACACGTGCCCATCGCAAGGAATTAAAGGTCTCAATTGTTTTATAAGCTGTCTATATTGGGTGCCGAGGGTTACAGACAAACTTATGAACAATTGAAACGATTGGCTAATAAGAATAGGTCATTCAAAACTCGGTCTATAACCATTTATGAACTGGGTATAAGTGGTTTCCTAGGCAACTAAACCCCCTAGTCCCCTAACAGACCCCATAACACCCCACTCCCACCCAGATACAATCACGGCAGTAACGGGTGTGTAAACTGGTATGCGGATGGTCAGACTCTAGATGGGTGTATCTGGGTTACTGGGGCTGGACAAACTTGCTGTAGCGTCAACATTGAACCGTGAGTAATAATAACTGTCAAGCCTTGATCTAGTATGTATCTACCCCTTCCTTTTCTGGGTAATTAGCACGGGAGCCCTTGCTAATTGTTTTCCTGGCCTCTGAGGGGTTATTTCGTAACCAAATGTGCTACTGCTACTTACCTTCACCTATCCCTTATCTCAGGTTCAACGCGTACACATACAAAGCAGTGGAGATATCAAGTCCTATCACACGAGCACAACTCCGGCTAAATGTTTGGGATGTTTCTAGCACCCTTAGTAAACCGGTATGTTTATTTTGTTAAAAATTGAGATTCTTCGAGGTGAATACAAAAACAAAATTTTACAATTATGGCACAGAACACAAGCATATTCCGATAGATCACTCCAAAATACTGGTCCTTGTCTCTTTTTGGAACAAGAATGTCATTACAAACGCCACACTTGAAACCCCACCAATACCTCCAATGAGGTACGGATAGTTGTCCAGACTCAGTAATAGTGCTAATAGTGCCGCTACCGCTGTTCCGATACTAAACAACCGACCTGTACTCAGTAGGTAACCCTGTAACATTGCTCGTTGATCGGTAGGGTAGAGCTCGTTGGAATAAATTTCGAAAATTGTGAACCCGCAAGACCTCACAAACTTAAGCAGGACAATATTGATCACCAATTTGATACTCCCTCCAATGCAGATGAGTAGCGCAAAAAGGAGCGCTGCTAGTGCTCCAACAATCGTCCTAATCGACAGAATCCTCGATAAATGCATGTCACAGCCAGCATTATCCCCGCAGCAGCAATATCCCCTGTCACACCTAGCACCAACATCGAGAGAGATTTGTCACTGTAGGTATGACAGTTAGCGGTGTGATTGGTGGACCCTAGCTCTTAGCTCGCTGCCACAATAGCCTTCATTATACATTCTAGGGCCACCAAACATCAGTAATGAACCAGTAAGTTGCCAGGTTCTGCCTACAGATCGCGCGCTCCAAGGTTTGAACATAACAACCAGTAAGGTACTGAGAGATACAGACAAATATGAAAGCTAAGGTATGCCGTTGGAAGGTCGTATCCCTGTAGGGGAGTGGGGAGTTGTAGGAGTGAGATCTCGGTGGGGTCACCGACATTGTGTTTTATCAACTCTCCCTCCAGGGGAGCTGTCTTATTCAAACGCCATATGTTGGTTATAGTAGTTTTAGCGAAGTCCAATCTGTCACATGCGATATCATAAAAGGCTGTTTCCCGTTGGGTTAGGGTAGCTAGGGCTCCAAGCTCTGAACCCCTAACCTTCCTCTTTTATAGAAACACCTGAAGGAGAATGTGGTGTACAACATAGATCTGGACACGGGAACTACAGCTGATGAAATGGGTATGCAATATAATAACTGAATTAGAACCTATTAGTTGCTAATTAGTAGCTAATTAGTTGTAAATGTAACTAAAATGTTACTGATTTATAATAGTATTCAAATGGTTGCTGCTGATATCCAGTGTATCTAATTGTTGCACTAATTACTGATATCCAGTATCTAATTGTTGTTGCACTAATTACTGATATCCAGTATCTAATTGTTGCACTAATTACTGATTATATCCAGTATCTAATTGTTGCACTAGTTACTGATATATCCAGTATCTAATTAGTGCTAATTACTGATATCCAGTATTTAATACCTCCTCAGTTACACTGAATATCGCTACCTCAAGTACGGCCAGTCTCCTCCCTGCTGGGTGGTACTTTGGGTCAATGTCTGGGAGTGAACTACGGACTAACGTGAAAATAAATGGGTGAGTTTTCTTGAATTGTCCATACTTTCTTGCGGAGCGCAGAAGACAGTGTCAAGCGACTCTTAAGAGTTTTCTTTGCTATAAGCGCTGCTTTTGTGGCGATAAAACCGACAAAAAAGATAGATATGCCACAACTTAGTAGCGCAGTGGCATAGCTGGCCAAAAGTTGTACTCAAATAACCCCTCCCTCCCTCGCAGTCTAAACGAGTGGAACATGAACAAGTTGGGTTGGTACAAAGTACAGGATGGGTACGACACCATTAGAGAGAGTACTGTGAGAGAGGCTTTTGTTGCCTCCACGGAGAACTGTGGAGAAAACAAACTGAAAACAAGTGAGTTTGTTTGTTTACGTTTGTTTGGTTGTCTTAGGAACCTGGGATATAATTGAGTTGTATAACAGCTGTATATTTGGGTTAAATTACTTCCAAGATTTCTTTACTATCGGGATCCCGAATTTTGTTACTATATCAATATATGTAATTCCTACCTGCAGATTTCGCGGCAGCCTACTACAACAGATTCCCAGAGGAAGCGGAACACGTCAGTACGTTCCTGTACAGCAAGGTGAGTGAACACCTTCACCACTGCTGAGTGAATTAATGCCTGATGGTGCTAGGCTGTTGTGAAAGGCATGGTTAAATAAGGCATGGTCCTAGGAAGGAAAGGGCCTATTCTAGGAATTTTCTGAGTGAGAATTGAAAGGGTGTCCAATGAAACCTTGTGTTTGGACTATGCTAACTTATTCTAATTATAATTTTAATCCGTCACAGGTTGGCCATGTGGTTCGGAATGACAGTGCTAGACAGGTGATAGCCTTCCACCGGAGTTCACCACGACTTGAGATCAAACTAACATTTAGAAAGGATAACAAGGTATGAGACCGGTGTGGGACTGGTATGAGACCGGTGCATACCGGTCATATGAGACCGCGGTGGCCTAAATGCGCATATTTCTCAGGGGTACTGTAGCCAGTACACACGACAAGTTATGAGTGACAGAAGCTACGATAAATACCACAAGAACTAATTACCGTACCCGGCCTAGCCTCTAATCTTCCCCTCCCCTAATAGCCCCTAATCTTCCTAATCTTCCTAATAGCTCTCAATCTTCCCCTACATTCCCCAGGTTTCGATGATTTATGACAAGTCTGAGATGGAAGATTTTCATGGGACTATCTTCCTTGACAAGTTTTCTAACAGGTATAATATACACATCAATTTAGTCATTATTTTATTCTGTTAATGAGTAATGAGCTGACAATTAGTTAATGAACCCTCAACCTACTGCATGGGGGTATCACATATCCTAATAGCAATAGATTCGACCACCCCTAGCTGTATGATCCTCCTCCCCCACTATTATAGGTACCTGAACATCACGGTTATGCAAGCCGCTGGAAGCATAATTGGAAACATCAAGGTGAGTTATGAAGCTGATATATGTCGCTGAGTTCTCATATTACCTGTCCCTACAGCTCATGTCTTTTTATCTATCTTCTTCTTTCAATCCTCCCTACCGAATATCAATCTACCCTTCCCCCACATATATGATATTGCTGACCTAAATGTTAATAGTTGCTGGGGGTTTGGAAAACTTTTGGGCCCAAACGAACATCAACATCAATTAGCAAAGCACAACCAACTCACGCTGACTGTTCAACGTGTAGCCCCTTTTGCAAACTACAATTTCGTAAGGCTGCTGGAAAGAGATTCGATATATTCCGCAAATTAAAAACCGGTATTTAGTGAGAGTACAACGTGGCCAAGCTGTAAGTAAAGCTGCTAAAACAATAGATTTGATAATCGAGCGGTAATTGCCATGGGCGTGAACCCCCATCCATTGCTGAGAGAGAGCTGCTGTGCGAACTATGCGAACTAAAAGTTGGGGGTACCAGGGTAGGGCGTCACTAATCCCCGTTCCCCCTTCTCACGATCCAGTTACAGGGATATGAGAGAGATTCGTTTTACATCTATGTCAAGTCAAAGAAACCAACAACCCAAAACGCAATTGTTCGGATCAGTTCCGCCTGCCAGTAAGTATGATTTAGGAACCGACCGAATCAGGAAATACTAGTCCCTGATTGGCTGATAACCAATCACGTGACCTAAATATGAAACGTGATTATATTTATAACCCAGGGGATAACCCAGTATCCAAGGTTCCTAAGATGTCTTTAACAAACAAACAAACAAAACATGTTCTCTTTACAGGCAGGTGGGAGAGGTGAAGAAAGCCAAAACGTGCCTGAAACCCCTGGGAACGGGTGAAGTGGTCGTGGAACCATTATGTCGTTGGGTGAGTCATGTTAATTGTTGTTCTAAACCTCCTTTACATTTGTTCGCGGAGCGCACGAAACAAAGTCTAGCCAGGTAGGGGTGAGCCATGTTAATTGTTCAAACGCGGTGAGAGATTTGAATTGTTCGTTGTCAGATGATCGAGTAGTGCAAGTAGCTGTACCCTGCCTAAAAATCCCTCTTTTCCCCATTATTATTCTTTACAACATTTTATTTTTCAGTTAATCTGCACGGAGAAAAAGAACGAGAAGTTCATAGCTCCCGAGGATGTCGTCGAATACACGCCCGAAGAACAAGATGACATCCTCTCTCTGGCCACCTGGACGAAATACATGAACCCTGCAAAATGGTTCGACGGCAAAACAGGAATTGTGGAGTGGGTCGTCATCATTATCTTTGTGATCGTTCTCTCCGCGGTGATCGCCATTCTCCTGAAAATCCTCAAGATGTTCGGGTGTCTGTTCAAGTGTATGAAATGTCTCGGTGTGTGCCGGAAGAGAAGCAAAGATAAGTACGAAAAGGTGAGATACCGTGCGGGTAGTTTTGGGAGGGGCCAGGTAAAAAGTGTGGTGCCTGTGACTCGGAGTAGGTCTACAGCCGGGGCTGGAGATGATAGTTTACCAGATGATCTACATTATATTGTTGTTAATGACAATACGAATCATTATGAGACTCTGCCGAATAGTAAGAAGAATGTGCGCTTTGATAGTGGGCAGTTCTTGAAAGGAGGCCGCGATGGGGTGTTGATTTAGCTTTGTTTTACAGTTATGGGGAATATTGTGCTTTGCCCATATTTGGTATGGGCTATAAAATTCCCTAAAAAGGCATGATTGAAGTGTTTAGGATTTTTCAAAGACAATTTATAATAGTTAGCACACTTTAGTAGGTCACCAGAACCTGTGAGATTATACACACACCTTTCTTATCGATTCCGCCGAGCTAGATTACTTATAGCCTGATTAGTGAGTACCCTGCCCCTTTTCTTGCCCCGCAGTTAGTTTACATTATCCCCTCTTTTCTTGTAGCCCCTCCGCTCTCCGGTCCTCTGCACTATGATACCGTCCACAGCAGCCGTGTAAAAAGTTATTATCTGATTTGACTGTGCCGTGTTTTCTAGCCCCACCCAGCTTCTAATGGACACCATGGCTATCATTGTCTACAGCTGTTGAACCGTGTCAATGTATCACCTGATTTGACGGACATGGCCATGCTGTACAGCTTGAATAAATTACGTCACTATTGAAGACACATCCGTCTGTCTGTCACACACACCCAGAGCTATCGCCCAATTAATGAAAATGAGAGGAAAGAGAGAGAGAGCAGAGAGAGAAAGATAGAGAGATAGAGAGAGGAACGTGCCTGATAATTGAGTCAAATCAGAGAAAGAGAGAGGAGGGAATACACACACCGGCAAATCTATCTTTAGAAAAATTTGAGAGTTTGTCTACTACTCTGCACGGAAACGAGAAATAAAATGAGATAGTTAGAAGAGGGTTAATGTGGGAGAGAAGGGAGTGGATAGCCATAGGTGTGACAATGTCTTCTACAAACCATAATTAATCTGGAGATCAGCTGGAATTCATTGGAACTGGTTACTGGACCCAGTTAGATGCAGAAATGGATTTCTCTAAATTTCTAAATTCTTATTGTTTCATTGGATTTCCTGTGTGAGCATGCTCCCCTCCGCCCCCTGACCCCCCAACCCCACCACCCCACCCTTTCAGAGCAACTTCTTCAATTGGGCCGGTGGTGATAATATGACCATGGTAGACGTCAGCAGTAACATTAAACACAAGGACATGAAAGATAGTAGATCATCAAGTTCGTCATCATCAAGTTCTTCAAAATCGTCCATTTGTAAAGAAAATAAGACATCGATTGATCGCGTCTAATTGGTGATTAGAGACGGTTTTGTAATTTGTTCAGTTCTAAAAACATGATAAATGCTAGGTGATTTTAAAATGACTTGAAGTTTGTGCATCCCCATCATGATGATGTCTCTCCATTTGGTTTTACAGCTGCCACATGACCCACAGTGCCTGTCAATGTTTGGTGTTGCATGGTTTGAACCGGACTCATCCACCAAGTCTGATAATTTTGATATATCAGTGTAATGCTCTGACTGATTTAGACTCCTTGTGTGCATGATGGATGTGTGAGATCAAATCTGACCAAACGTGTCCTATATTTGAGAGCTGCGCTCATCTCGCTCCCGTGGCCACGGAAGCACGGTCTAGTTTGCTGCACACGGTTCATGTTCTATCGGTGTACCCGGTTTGCGAATATACAATTTGACACTTTTCTATTTTGCATGCTTTAATTTTACAGTTAACAGTTTATTGTTTTTTCTTCAGAGCTGTTATAAGTTGCATGAATTCATCCAATTCTGTGTGCTCTGAATGCAGCATAAATTGTTGAATTGCAGTTTCAGCTGTTTTTACGCGTTTTTGTTCGGTGAAATGAAGTGTACTGAGAAAAGTGGAATGTTTTTACTTTTTATTTAGCAAAAGATGTATGATTTACATTTTATTTTTTGAGAAAAACGGCAAAATTTAGGAATTACAAAAGAGAAACTTATATTCTGTCTAAAAAAGTTAATATAACAGCAGGTAGCTATAAAAACTTATTATTTATGCTAACTTGCATATGTATAAATGTATGTAATATTGTGTTTAAATATCAATGAAGTATGTATTGTACAGTTTTTCTATTGATTTGCTGTAAATTTACAAAAAGAATGGTACCAGTTTAGATCTGTAATGGACTGAATATGATTAACTGGAACAGAGTACAGACAATCTTTAATATTTGTATTATTTATTCACTTTTTACCTCATAGTTAATGATAATAGTAATTAACTATTACGCTGTAACATAACTAAGCAATTTATTCTTGATTTTATTTCCACCAAAAACGGATGAATATTGTTTTATTTCAGAGCAAGTATTAGCTCTACTGTCACAGTACACACATTGGAAACAAGAAGTTACCGTTGCTGACTGCGTTTGACTCCCGTTTTAGCTTCAAGTTCAGTGTTCACAGTTTCGGGTTAGTTTGGCAAACGCAAAGTGTCACACTGACATTCCGCGCATGTATGTAGCGCGCGGTGACAATTCAGCAAACAAGTGCAGAAAGCGCACGCGCAAATCATGTTGCGCGCCGCGTTTCTCAACCGGCGCCCCATTCCGTGAATTCCAACGAATAAAATTTCGATTTCAGATTACCGTTTCGTTTTTTTCCTATTTCCCACTGGTTTGCGTGAATTAAAACGAATTCGAAACTCGGTAAAAATTGTCTTACATATGCTCGTCATTCCCAGAAACATGGAAAAGTTTGGTCCTGTTGGTGCTACTACAGAGGTCAGGGCCAAAATTCAAGTTTATCGTTTCGGCTCAACACCTCAAGGCTGGTTTAGCTGAACTGGCGGGTAACCTAAAGCATGGGAATCCAAATTTGTTTTTCGGTAAAATATTTGGAATTGAGGCACTAGCACCGCTACGCTGCTACTGGAGGATGCCACTCTGATATCAACCATCCCTGGAGGAAAAAGAATCTCGAAATCGCTTGCTATATTTGTTGCTTACCCTGAACCCAAACTTTAAACGGCAAACGCTAAAATGATCTCTGCTGCTATTCGATCCGGAAATCTGACCGCCGATATCACCGGCAAACTTCAGGCCCACAAAATCCCAACTAGATTTGCTGTCAAATGTCAAATTAAGGTGGAAAACGAGAGGAAGGAATTCCAATCTAGACCCCGAGTGGTCTACTCGAAAGAGAGGATCCCAACCCTGGTTTCT
This sequence comes from Pleurobrachia bachei, assembly GCA_000695325.1. NCBI lineage: Eukaryota > Metazoa > Ctenophora > Tentaculata > Cydippida > Pleurobrachiidae > Pleurobrachia > Pleurobrachia bachei. The sequence continues at coordinate 51,582 of AVPN01000250.1, read as the reverse complement.
GCATTGGGTGCAGAGATGTACAATGCCCAACTCGACATGCTAGCTGCTCATGCAGTCATCAGTGGACAGGGGGCGAGGATTATCAACCCCACACTGTTACTGGAGGATGTCTCCCCCATAGCTTTCACACTAGTCTAAGAGGTTACAGAATCTCTAAACGGCTGGATGACGAAAACGTAAATTCGTCCGGAGAGTAACTCCGATTATGAGGGTGTATTGCGGCAAAACACCCAAACAGTTGTGGAGAATCTGAGGAACTTTCACTCTCACTGAATTTAGGGCTAAAGTTTTCCCTAACTTTAACCCTGAAGATGAGAAGAGCGGTTCAGCTGGAAGAGGAATCTACGTTCTTCACACATACCAAGACGAGGATCGTTTACCACGTCGATAATCTCGAGAAGACATTCAACGAACACATAGGGGAACTTCTTGAAAACATTGACAATTTGGAACGGGAGGGGTCCGGGTGGATCGTGAACAATGTAGAAAAAATTGAAATCTCAAAAGCAAGGTGCGTAAATTATTAGTTCAATTTTAAACTGTACACCATAAGTTCTACAAGAGATACACATCTATATGCTCACAGGTATACGCCGACGCTGAGAGGCTCCCATCAAGAACCAAACACAAACGCACCAACTTTTTATGCCGCAACTGTTTCTACATGTAAGTGTTTCCTCGATTATCGAGGTTTCTCTCTTTTTTGGATTGCTCCCTCATTTGTGAATTAAAACGAATTCGAAACTCGGTAAAAATTGTCTTACATATGCTCGTCATTCCCAGAAACATGGAAAAGTTTGGTCCTGTTGGTGCTACTACAGAGGTCAGGGCCAAAATTCAAGTTTATCGTTTCGGCTCAACACCTCAAGGCTGGTTTAGCTGAACTGGCGGGTAACCTAAAGCATGGGAATCCAAATTTGTTTTTCGGTAAAATATTTGGAATTGAGGCACTAGCACCGCTACGCTGCTACTGGAGGATGCCACTCTGATATCAACCATCCCTGGAGGAAAAAGAATCTCGAAATCGCTTGCTATATTTGTTGCTTACCCTGAACCCAAACTTTAAACGGCAAACGCTAAAATGATCTCTGCTGCTATTCGATCCGGAAATCTGACCGCCGATATCACCGGCAAACTTCAGGCCCACAAAATCCCAACTAGATTTGCTGTCAAATGTCAAATTAAGGTGGAAAACGAGAGGAAGGAATTCCAATCTAGACCCCGAGTGGTCTACTCGAAAGAGAGGATCCCAACCCTGGTTTCTGCATTGGGTGCAGAGATGTACAATGCCCAACTCGACATGCTAGCTGCTCATGCAGTCATCAGTGGACAGGGGGCGAGGATTATCAACCCCACACTGTTACTGGAGGATGTCTCCCCCATAGCTTTCACACTAGTCTAAGAGGTTACAGAATCTCTAAACGGCTGGATGACGAAAACGTAAATTCGTCCGGAGAGTAACTCCGATTATGAGGGTGTATTGCGGCAAAACACCCAAACAGTTGTGGAGAATCTGAGGAACTTTCACTCTCACTGAATTTAGGGCTAAAGTTTTCCCTAACTTTAACCCTGAAGATGAGAAGAGCGGTTCAGCTGGAAGAGGAATCTACGTTCTTCACACATACCAAGACGAGGATCGTTTACCACGTCGATAATCTCGAGAAGACATTCAACGAACACATAGGGGAACTTCTTGAAAACATTGACAATTTGGAACGGGAGGGGTCCGGGTGGATCGTGAACAATGTAGAAAAAATTGAAATCTCAAAAGCAAGGTGCGTAAATTATTAGTTCAATTTTAAACTGTACACCATAAGTTCTACAAGAGATACACATCTATATGCTCACAGGTATACGCCGACGCTGAGAGGCTCCCATCAAGAACCAAACACAAACGCACCAACTTTTTATGCCGCAACTGTTTCTACATGTAAGTGTTTCCTCGATTATCGAGGTTTCTCTCTTTTTTGGATTGCTCCCTCATTTCAAGTGCTTATAATCCTCATTATTGCAGCACGTCAACCAAGAAGGTATATGATGAGCATCTAGAGTAGTGTCTTAAAAATGCTCCACAGATCACAACTATGCCGTACGGGAAATATCTATAAAAGTTCAAAGGATACCAAAAGACGGTTGAACACCCATTCTATATAGGTACGTACCGCGAATGGGATCTATAGAGGGGAGTTGGTGATGAAGTTACCCCTCTGCGTGCGAGAAGCCCCTGTGGGTGACTTTTTAAGAGGGGAGCCTTTTGACCCATTGTATTTTCAGCTGCGGACTTCGAATGTCTATTGGAGCCTGAGTGTGTGCTCTGTGAAGGATGGCCCAAGTGCACTGGGAACAGACTGTGTGGAAATGTTTACAACTCGGTTAATGGAGCTGTACACAGAGTTTTACCACACGCTGTCTACTGTCACACCCATGGAAACCTTGACAGATGAGATTAGAGCTCGGTTGAATCCCAACATGTGTCATATTTGCACAAAGCCCATCACTGAAGACCGGTATCTAGATCACTGTCATTATACCGGAAAAATCATTAATTATGCACATTCTACATGCAATCAAGCTCGCTCACGACCAATGCACGTCCCTATTTCACAACGCCACAAACTATGATAATCACTTTCTCATACGTCAGCTTGCTAAGGATTTCGATAGTTGCACCCTCATATCCAGAAGCATGGAAAAGTTCAATGGCGTCACCGTGGGTCCTGGTGGAACAAATACAAGACCGAAATTCAAATTCAGCACAACACCTCATGAGGTAGTTTAGATGAGCTGGCGAGGGACCTGAAGCATGAGGATACGTTTGTCGGAAAACGATTCGGAAATGAGGCACTTGCACCACTCCTGTACAGAAAAGGTGTATTTCCGTAGTCAAGTTGTCTACTGTCACACCCATGGAACCTAAGGCCAAGGACGGTGTTTCGACCCACAGCCAAGGACCACCGGACTTGAACCGACTCCGTCGGGATGTAGTGTTAACTCACTACACCAATGAAACCACTCACCTGAGGATTACTGACGCCAGAACGTCTGGCAGGTCGGTGATTCTCTCACTGGAGGATGAAGACAGCCTGGAGCGTACGGCCCAGGCGCTAGAAGCTCTCCCCTCTTGGAGTTTGGTCTCATCCAATGCAGGAACTAGAAGACTCGTTATAAGGAGTGGGAGTTGGCTCCACGGGGCCACAGGTCAACAACTAACCAATATGTTGGTGGCCTGTAACCCACCAATGGAGGACCAACCCCCCTTCCCTTCATCCCCACACTCGATAACTGTTGTGGGCTGGCACCACCAGAGCCCCCCGATCGTCCTTCGCCCCCGAGCCTCACCTCCCGACCCATGACCTTGGGTTTCTGGAAGTGTGCGAGGCAACCTACAATGCCATCGTAGCAAGGGGGTTCACAGCGAGAGGAGCAAAGGGAAGAGAAAATATAGAAGGTTACAGGAGAAGAACAACCTATTGAGGAAGGAGGCCGTAGAGAGTAAGAAGAGGGAGGTGCAGTTAAGGAAAGAAGTAAAGGAAGGAATGATAAAGTATGGAAAGTTACAGGAAACAAAGCTGGTAGAGGAAGCCAAGAGACACCAACAGAATAAAGGTAACCAGCTTTTTTAAAAGAGAGAAAGAGAAAAGGAGAGAAAGAGCAAACATGAGAGTAAAGATAAATAATTAATCGACCAAACTTATCATTATGGTGATCGGGTGAACCAAGCTCGTGTCATCTCATCAGTCGTCTAAATTAACATTTAACATACCCTCTCTATCCCTCCAGTCCAATGAAATGATGCGGACATTGTTTGATAGACGGGAAGAGATGTTGAAAAAGATGGAGAGGCTCTACAAGTGTTTTGAAGAGGGCCGCCCATCAACACATCATCGGTCAGTTTTAGTGTCTCCCGCACCCCGTTTGCACCGTCCTCATGGATCACGTCAGGACGTTGGATGACTTGTTCGCTATGGGGCCTCCATACACCTACGTCCTACAAGGTTTGTACATGTGAAATTCTTCAGGGACCCTAAGAATAACGAGCCAGCCCTGGAATTGGCGGCAGAACTGAAGGTGACACTCAGGACCCCAAAGTTACTGAAGGTATACTTCAAAGAGGTCTCTCTGGACGGATTGCCTCTAGCCGTTATGGAGCCACGGTAGGGATATACCACCTAAAATTGTCGATGCTGCGGACAGTGTGCTACGGGAGAACTTGGACGAATACATCAAGACAACATCCAATTCTCTGGGGTTCCGTATTCCATTTTCCCTTGTAATGGACAAAGATCAATCGAAATGCAGGTACTAAACAACATGTTTTATTGATTCACTGATTTAATGTTTCAAACACTGCAATTCTACAAACTTTATAGCTTAGCTAATCATGTAAATCCTTCCTTTCAGGAAAAGGGTCCTGCTCTGTATAAAGATGCCCGATATAGGAGAGGGAGCAGACCTGTCCCAAGTACTATACGTAGGGAACCCGTCTGCCAAGGACAATAGTGGGGCTGGGTTGGCAACCCTTGTAGTGAAGACGCTGAAGAGCCGTTTTCCTGGCCTGATAACCCATGGGCAGTTTGTTGGCGGATCCTTTGGCGGGGCGGTGATCAACGTTCACTTCGCTGAACACGTGGCGGAGCAGCTAGGGAGGAAATCAGAGAAACCCTCGGATAACATCTGCTGTCCCTATCGCTGGAATACGATTCACAGCATTTGATTCGTTGATGAAGACAATAGGTGCCCCGACCATCGACAAATCCACATACCTCCGTCATAACTCTAGGGTTTTATACTCAACATAGTTGTTCCTCATAATGGCCTCTTTCTACCTCAACTACCTCATGATGTGTCTACAAAAGAGTTTACCCGGAGGGGATTAGGATAATGAGTACGACTCCCCGGGTAAAAGTGCGTACTACTGCACCTCCCCAATCAAATATTGAAAAATCCCAACCAATTGGATTGATTTAAGTGGAAGGATGCTGAGTTTGGGATGCCAATATTGCTCAGAATGTCTTCGGCCACACCACATGAAATTCAGGGCGAGCGGGCCATGTGTCACGTGTACACACTGTGAGAGGCATGCTAAAGTGACGAATCACTGGTGCAAGGGGTACACTTTCCCCGAACTCGCTAGACCACCCGGCCAGAAACTCGACAAAAGATCCGGTAGGTTGACAAGGATGCCTACCTGGAACAACCACGCCGCCTACCTGAAACAACCACACCGCTGATCTCCGAAACCACCCGGGATACAGTTGGAGGAAATTTAGGATCACACATGAGGAGGACGAAGCGAAGGAGAAGAAGAAGAAGGATCTTGGTCACACTATTCGCCTACGACTTGTGACCCAAGTTTACTTTGACGTCCTTCACTGCATCCCATACAGTGTTTACCCGGAACAGGTAAGAAATAAGAAATACCTCCAATATGAACAAAACTGATTGAGGAGGGTTCATGGTTGATAGAGTATGCTTAATTACTTCCCCTAAATTTGTGTTTATCATCTACCAGGTTGCCCTTCTGAAGCGAATATGGGGTCGAAATTGGCTATAAAGGGCATAGCGCCCATTACCCGACAGTTGTGAATGCCGTCATAGCCAAGGAACTTCAACAGCGATTTGTTGGATTTATGTCGGTCGGGAACGGGGAGTGGTCGACCCCTTTAACTCTAACAGCTGATAAAGATACCAGTAAAAAGAGAAAGAGGTAAATACCGAAAACGTCAGTTTAAATTAACTACTGATATATTATATAAGTATGAAGTATGAATATAAGTATGAAGTATGAACTACTGATATAAGTTTGAAGTACAGTTGAAGTAGACTAGACATACCAAATCCAAGATTTAAGACCCTCCCTTTTTATTGGCCCACACGGTATTACAATATCTAACCCTTGTTCCTCTACAATTACAGGTTGATCGTTGTTATGCGGATCAGTTCCCTGGGAATTCTGTCCGCTACCAGGTTTTCGTCTCCATGGACGAATATTGCACGGTTAGCAGTGGAACGATGCAGAGTGGCACCCAGCTCGGCACACATGGGTAAGAGAGCTCCCTCGAAACCCTCAAAATCTTTGTTCTCAATTTGCATCAGCTCCCTGTGGTATATCACGCCACCTTCCAGGCGGGTGTTTTTCCTGTCGTGGGGAGGGGGTTGTGTTAGGATTGTGTTGTTGGGTTAGTTACATTTATACATTTTGTTCTTAGGGAGGGGGTTGTATCTAATGTGGTGCGTGTTACCTTTCCTCCGCTTTGGCTCTTTTTCTGGCCTGTTCAATTTGTGATTCCACAGGGGACCTGGGTCTCTTTGTACCCCTTTGCTTTCCCTTGTTTCCTTTGGGTGCCATGGCTACTGTGGATAGTGTTTGTTAGTAGAGGTGACGTAATGTAGTCTTTTAGAGATAAGGGGGTTGGCGCGCGCAAGCGAGCTGCTGAGGGAATGTACTTTTCATCTGTCTTGTGGCTTTCATCTCGCGCGCTACTTCAGGTTGCCGTGTGTGACCTCATCTTCTAGCTGGGGGAATAGTTGAGTGTTAGGGGAGGAAGTGTTAGGAAGGTTACTGAATTTTGTGGACATTGTTGGCCTACCAATGTTATAAGTAGTATCTGTAATTAGTATGTAGACTTAGTAACTGGAGTCCAAATTAATGGGCTCCGTTTACTTAATCTAGTATATGATATAGGGGGGCCCCACCCCGCACGAAACCGAGCGGGGCTGGGGGACCCTATATAATTGAGATATTTCAGTCGCGACTGGGATATCTCAAGGGTGCCATGAATGAGGTCGGCTAGATCTCTGGCAAGTTTTACTCCCAATGTAGGGTGATAGCCGGGCGTCCGTAGTCATTAGCCGCACTCTAGTAGCACGTTCCCAGGATGGACCGCGGGGAGGTTGACTAATCGGGCTTGTAAGGGTCTGATGCCCGCCGCGGCGAAGCCACGGCCGGCACCAGACCCCTACCATTCCATCCCATTGGGCTATGGTGAACATCCGTGTCGTAGAGCACATCCACCGGATTCTCACCAACCGACCACAACTCCAGGAAGAGCAGAAAGCCTTTGCCTGGATATGGGATGGTGCCCATCTGAAAGAAAGGATTGTTGATAAGGCCAGGGAGGTAAATAATAATTTACAATTAGTAGATAATGTAAATTTTACCATGAAAATTGAAATCTCAAATCTCAATCTGTAATTAGCTCAGTACTTACCACACATAATTGCAGGATTGTGTTGTCATTGAGAGTGCTATAAAGCATGTGAAGGACACAAACAAGTTCTGGAAAGTGGAAGGAGCAGTCCAACTATGTTGTGGCTTCCTCGTAAATAGACCCTACTATCTGCGTGTGCTACAGGAGCTAATGACTAACCCGGACCGCACACGGCGGCGGATCACTTCGCTGACATCAGCAGCCCGATGGTTAGAAGTTGGATGTGCTGTTCTATTCTGGGATAATGAATATCCTCACTGCACACTCTAAGTCAGTGCAACCGGCCCTTGCCCAAATAAGAAACTTGACGAGGGTGAGAAGAGGATGAGAATTTTGGAGGATGAACTAGAGGAGGAAAGGAGAAAGGTGAGGAGGCTGACTACTGTAAGAAAGATTAGAGGCTGGGGAAGGAGTGCGAGCGGAAGAGGGGAACGGGGAGTACGTCAGTGACCCCGATTTATTCAGTGATGGTTAGTCTGCTTAGGACCTCAGTCCTACAGCAAACAGGCTGAGGGGGGGTGGGGTGCCCGCCGCCCCCTCGGGCCCCCTCGATATGTGAATTGCAGATTTCTTCATCATTAATTAGCGAAATAGCATTTTCAAATTTCATTTGACCAATTTTTCAGGGTCTTTTGTGTCAAACCGCATCAAGACGGTTATTTCTCAGCTGAGCCGTATGGTCCAAGACGCTAAGATACATGTAGGTTTAATGTGAGGGAGAGAGAGAGAAAAAGAGGGACGAAGATAGAGAGATAGCTGAGAGATAGAGGGAACCAGTTTGGTTCACGACTCGTAGTAGTTTACAATATCAACTGATACGGGGTACTTTCAGCTTTTTCCTAACCCTCTTCCATTAAATTGTTCAGGGAGAAAGTGTCGGGAAAACCTTCCTGGTGGACCCGAACCCCCTAAAAGCGAGTTTGGGAGATGTCATAGGGAAGATGAGCTCCCAGACGGACTGCGTTGTTCACGCATGATCGCGTACGAGAACGTCACGAGAGGATCTTCATACAGGTATGATTATTGCTGTATTCTTCTAGTCAGGAAGCAAGTTAGGGCGCGGTCGTGACCAAAGAAGGGATGGTCAGACCACCCTAAAACTGGTTTGGTAACAACCAGTAACAAATCCCCTATGTTACAGGAGTGGTAAACCAGTTGGTGTGCGAGGTGTACAACAGCGTTAGGGAGCTCAAGACCTTCATTCGCCACCTGAAGGCCCAGTTCGACAGCAGTCCCCTTTTGGAGGAATTCAGAAAGCACGCCAGTACGCCCCTCATCGCATGGTGCATCTAGTATGTCCTCCACACCACCACCGTATTTAAGGAGTTGGGCATCAAATGCCCCATTACCCTCATCGTAGACAAGGATACATCCAAAGGAATAAAATCCATTCACATTCAGGAGCCGGTTTCTCACAGCTGTAAAGATCTTTAATCCCCGGTCTCCTACGATGGCAACTATTTTGTATCTAGCCCATCCAATTTGTAAAGACGGCACAGGAGAGGAGATGGGGACCAGCGTGAAATCGAAACACCTTGGAACATGGGACGAGGTAGCGGATGTACTGTTAACGTAAGTTCTCTTCTCACGGAGGCTGCAGGAAATACTAGAGGCTGGGAAAGAGAACAGGATGTTAAAGGAGAAACTTGGCGAGGGTGAGAAGAGGATGAGAATTTTGGAGGATGAACTAGAGGAGGAAAGGAGAAAGGTGAGGAGGCTACAGGAAAGATTGGAGACTGGGGAAGGAGTGCGAGCGGAAGAGGGGAATGGGGAGTACGTTAGTGACCCCGATTTATTCAGTGATGGTTAGTCGGCTTCGGACCTCAGCCCTACAGCAAACAGGTTTGTCATCTGCATGTTAGACCTGTGTTGCTCTTAGGGTTGTCTTAGGTTGTCTTGAGAGTTCAGAGTTCAGTTATCACCCTGAAAGTATGACACTAGATAATTTAACTCTTCTCTTCTTTACAATTCCATTAGGTCTATAAAGAACAGCATACCGGCACTGAACTACGATGAGGGTAGTTTTCCTGGGCCCCCTAATCCTTCTGCTATTGAGTTATTGAGACAGAAAGAGGAAGAAGGTGAAATTCCTGTGCCAGTGCTAACTTCAACACCCATTAGACCCACAGCATCCGGTGCCTCTACATCCGGTGCATTTGGCCATTTGGGGTAAGTCAGTATCTCCATTTGCCACCATGATACCCATCATAATAATCATTGCCGTCATAATAAACACATAAATCACATATAAATCAAATGTCATGATTTATGCATTGTAAGCTCGTGCAACGTGATGAAGGGGAGAGAGACAGAGATACAGTCACTCTCTTTCTCTGTATCTGTATCTCTGGATTCGTTTGGTTTGTTAAACCAGACCAGAGAGACAGAGACAGAGAAAAAGAGAGACAGAGAAAGAGAGAGAAAGAGAGAGAAAAAGAGGGACGAAGATAGAGAGATAGCTGAGAGATAGAGGGAACCAGTTTGGTTCACGACTCGTAGTAGTTTACAATATCAACTGATACGGGGTACTTTCAGCTTTTTCCTAACCCTCTTCCATTAAATTGTTCAGGGAGAAAGTGTCGGGAAAACCTTCCTGGTGGACCCGAACCCCCTAAAAGCGAGTTTGGGAGATGTCATAGGGAAGATGAGCCTCAACCTCTGCATGACCGCGTACGAGAACGTCACGAGGGGGTCTTCATACAGGTATGAATATTGCTGTATTCTTCTAGTCAGGAAGCAAGTTAGGGCGCGGTCGTGACCAAAGAAGGGATGGTCAGACCACCCTAAAACTGGTTTGGTAACAACCAGTAACAAATCCCCTATGTTACAGGAGTGGTAAACCAGTTGGTGTGCGAGGTGTACAACAGCGTTAGGGAGCTCAAGACCTTCATTCGCCACCTGAAGGCCCAGTTCGACAGCAGTCCCCTTTTGGAGGAATTCAGAAAGCACGCCAGTACGCCCCTCATCGATCCACAGAGCAGGTGAGTCATAACTTTTGGTTTATCTCCCCCCCCCCGTTCCACAGTTCGGCAATCACCAGGGAAAAATTAATTTTTCCTTAGGACGACTACAAAGACCTCACCAGTCCCGGAGAAACTGATGATGATATGAATTGTGATGGGATTATCGGTGATACGGAGAATGTAAATGCCAAAAACAGCATCAACATCCTGACCCGGAGAAAGGGACATCTCATCCTACCAAAGTGTCTCCCAACAACAGTGCCAGTGCCACACCATCGGATTCGGAGCAGTTCACCCTTGTTCCTAACAAGGTCCTGTCAGAAAGTAAGTATTTGAACTAAGGAATCACAGAGAGAACTCATCTAGCCCAATAAATTAATGTCGCCGTAAATTTTGGCTGCGAATGGGATTCGTCCATTCGCCATGAAAAGCCACACAATGGGTGCGCTAGTCTTAATTGAAAGATAGGAATACAGGTCATGGTAGTGATGTCGTTTCCACACGTGTATATCTCAATTCAATCTAACTTTTATTCAGTTTCCGACCTCCCCGAGGACGAGGAATTGCACTGTCGATGGTGCCATGTGGTGCATACATCTCACCCACTGGTGGAAACGGTACCGAAGGAAAACCTAAAGGTAGCTTTCTACTATGACTCAGCATCTCGAAGCGCTGTAGCAAAACCCCCCGATGCCACGAAATTGTCCTTGGCTGTACAGGGGAGGCCAGAGTTAGCTAAGGATATTTTAAAGGGTGAGCCAGATGGGATCAAGGAGGGACCGCCAGTAAGGGGATACCGATATGACAGGCACTGTGCTACATATATGTCCAGTATATTTCAGGTAATTAAGTAGGTCCTTTCTAACAATATATTGTGACAATGTTTTCATGGTTATTGATGCTACTAGTTATAATTACTATCACAGTGAGAACACTCCACATTCGTCCTGTATAACATATTTCCAAACCACACATAACACAGACTTTTGTTTACAGTGTGAGGAATGCCCTTACAGTGCAAGGCGGAAGTTTCACCTAGTACGGCACAGATGGGCAATTCACCAGAAACAGGCCTTCCCCTGTCGATACAGGGCATGTGATGGGGAATTCCGGTCGATCGAGGAACGGGACCAGCACCATTCCCGAGACCACGACCAGGGCAATCATCAGTGCGGGAGGTGCTTGATGTCCTTCATGTACCTGCCCGAGCTACAGGTACACGAGAAAAGCCACCAACACCCGAGGCATAAATGCAAGGACTGGGAGAGGGAATTTGTGGCCAAAAGTTTTCTCGACTGGGCAGTGGTGGCTGTCGACCTGCGGGGACAGCAGGCCCGCTTTCTGGATTCCCTCCACGAAGTCCCAAAAGAGGAGGTGGACCAATTTATGAATTGGGTGTCCTCTGTGCTCAACCGAACATAGTCTGTGTTTGCAGACAAGGTAACATATATATGATTAAGGAAGCTCACTTTACATCTAGTCTCTATTTCGTATGTCTCTTCATCTCAACTAAAATGTTTCTATTGCATCTTCAGACGGTCCCAAACCAAGGAGCAACTTTAGACTGTGGCGCATTCTCCTGCAAGTTTGTCCAGTGCATTGCAGAGGGTGTGGTAATTTCCAGAACCACAATCCACAATGAATGGGCTGCAGCTGCGTGAAGATTCGAGCAGCAAAAAAGCATGAAGACGGCAATACCATACCTCCATTTCAAGGTACTTATTTTGGTGAGGTCATCTCTCTTTCCAAATGTTTATGCTTCTATATATTATATCCCCATCTTTACAGAGCAAAAATACAAGAACCCACAAATCGCGTTGTTGACGAAATTGGACTTTGTCAACAAGGTAAGGGATATGGAACGAGAAGCTGCATTCAAGGATCCAAGCTACCCTCAGAACATACCCCTTACCAATGCAACTCAAAGAGGGAAAAGACACAGTGCCTGTAAGTTTCTGTTGTATTGGTTGCTCAATGTGTGTATTTACTCATCATTTCCCGGTGCTCCAAGTTCCAACCCCATTATATGTACTAGTACTGTAATCAAAGCAGTTGTTAAGGTAACCGAGACAGCTGCTATGATATCAACATCATTGATACCTGGATAGCAACTTACATCGTATCAGTCAAAATTGCTCTTTGGGTGAAAAATTCATCGGGAAATCCAGTTTTGAAGCTTAATCAAAAGTTTTAAACTCATCCTTGTTTCTGTCAAACAAATTTGAAACTCTTACAGGATAGGAGGAGAACAAGGTATTGAAATGGGCAGTTTGAATCTGCACCTGCAAACAATTCTACAAAATCTTTTGAGGGATGAAATATCGGGGGAAAGAAACACCAAAAGAATAAAGGTAGCCAGCTTTTTTTAAATTATTCTGACGGAGCCATGACACAGGCTGATACTAGGCCGTCCAGTAAATAATTTCGTCGGGCTTTTCTGGAAAAATAATTTAAGATAGAGTAAAATGGACTTCACCACTGTTTTTCTCACGCGATTTTGAATTGGAATACAATGCCTGATATCGGAAAGTGGTGGATCTCGGTTCCCAGGAGACCTCTTTCTCTACCCCACTCTTGTTGCTGCTGCACGCAGTTACCAACATTTTTTAGACGCTGCTCTAAGAAAACTGGTGCAGTCGTTTTAGCTCCCATGGTGCTTAATCGATAGCAAATTGTCTAAGGATGAGATATGTGTGCAATTTGGGTCTCTACGCGTTGACTTACAACCTCTAGAACAGTTAATGTAGCATAAAAACGCGAAAAAGTGCAAAAAAATTGGACCTGTTTTACGGCTACGTTCGAAAACGTCAATAACTCATTTTTTAAGTCAACCAATCACATAATTGGGTTCACAACGTCTTAGAACTGACTTAGAACTAACTTTTACTGCAGAGTTTTTGATTAAAAGCCAATCCTGGTGAGACCCGGAAGTGAAATGTTTTAATTTTGACCAAAACTTTTTGGAGGCCCATACCTCAGTGAAAAAATAAAAATTAGATCTTTTTTTACATCTTAAACGAAAGATAATTGTCTAGTGAACAAGCTTGATGCAACAAAACATCACTTGTGTACGATTTTGAAGAAGTACAGCAGCTTTAGTACTAAAACTTAAAATTCGTGATTTTCCATATGCAGCAGCAATAAGAGTGGGGTAGAGAAAGAGGTCTCTTGGGAACCGAGATCCACCGCTTTCCGATATCAGGCATTGTATTCCAATTCAAAATCGCGTGAGAAAAACAGTGGTTAAGTCCATTTTGCTCTATCTTAAGCCATTTTCCCAGAAAAGTCCAACGAAATTATTTACTGGACAGCCTAATATTAAAAGGAGTTTATAGTTACTACCAATTATAAGCAGCTGTAATCGGTTCTAAATTGTTACCACGGTTTCCACTTTGCAGGTTGTGTCTTTCTTCAAGGGCAAGCGAAATGCTGAGGCACTGCTCCAACTTTGGTGCTGTGCACATATGGAGGTTGTGCTCAAAAATACCCGTAAAAAGTCCATTAGGTTATTGCCTTGTTCGACCCTGCTTCCCCGCAAAAAAAGAGTTTGAACAAAACAATTAGGTTACTTACCAGGCGAGGAGAGAGAAAATCCAAATCAAGGTACTAGAGTCTAGAAGCACTGTATCTGAGCTCATGAAGATGACACAGATGGCCAAAGTAATCCTGGACGTGTACTGTCAGCCACATCTGGTAGCGCAGTAGGGATTGGGATCTTTGTAGTTATCGACGGCAAGATGATAAACGTCGACGTTGGAACCTAAAGAGGACAGATGCTGTAAGAGAGAATGGATCATTTATATCTTCAACCCGCCTTTTAGATTAACCGTTATAAATAAACAGATGGGTTCTTAAATCTAGAATTAATTATTATATTGACTCACTATAAGTTGTTATACTCTGGTAAACTGCTGAGAAGAAATCCAAAAAGGTGGCGGGTGGAGGTTGCCGTGTACCAAGCTTTACCACCAATGAGGACAGGTCGATGACAAGGATCGAAGGAACTGCAGTCAAATTCTGCTTGGTGGTCGTAAAGGTCCCCTTCCTTGCCTTGCTGTCAAAGAATCTCACTAGCCCGGACTTCTGCGGGGAGTAGGGTGCGTCATTTTGCAAAAAATTTTCCGATTTGGCTGAAACCTTCCCAGAATTTGTGGACAGGTACACAGGGAAGGACTCAGGACTGTGAAGTTTCAGAACACTTCCCATGCGCATAAAAAGCATTTTGTACCCGTAAGGAGTTGGAGTAGGGGGCTGAAACTTTACAGTCCTTCTCTGTGTACCTGTCCACAAATTCTGGGAAGGTTTCAGCCAAATCGGAAAATTTTTTGCAAAATGACGCACCCTACTCCCCGCAGAAGTCCGGGCTAGTGAGATTCTTTGACAGCAAGGCAAGGAAGGGGACCTTTACGACCACCAAGCAGAATTTGACTGCAGTTCCTTCGATCCTTGTCATCGACCTGTCCTCATTGGTGGTAAAGCTTGGTACACGGCAACCTCCACCCGCCACCTTTTTGGATTTCTTCTCAGCAGTTTACCAGAGTATAACAACTTATAGTGAGTCAATATAATAATTAATTCTAGATTTAAGAACCCATCTGTTTATTTATAACGGTTAATCTAAAAGGCGGGTTGAAGATATAAATGATCCATTCTCTCTTACAGCATCTGTCCTCTTTAGGTTCCAACGTCGACGTTTATCATCTTGCCGTCGATAACTACAAAGATCCCAATCCCTACTGCGCTACCAGATGTGGCTGACAGTACACGTCCAGGATATGCTCGAACTGGAGGAAACTCGTCCGGAGGTCTTCGAGGCCTTCATGAAGGGGGATTCGTGTCATGCACCTAGCAGTCTCAATTATCAAGGAGGAATTGGGGTATGTGTAATATAATATTGATCTTTCAGACATGCGAGTCAGAGGTAAATAGTTTACTGGCCTAGCTTTCATTTTTAATTAGCTTAGCTGAGCAGACTTTTTCACCGTTGTCTTATCTCCTTTTTCAGTGCTCAATGCCTACCAAACTGGCTTACAACACTGACGATCTGAGCAGTGTTGTGTATGCCATGCTCCGGTATGAGTTTGGCTACCGGAGCTTACCAGAAACAACATCTCTCATGGCTATAATACGGAGGTAAAACGATCAAAGTTGCGCTCCACAGCTACCCTATAAACTTCTATCATTTTTTAGTTGGGGCTGCAGATGATTGGGATTCAGTGGAATTTAAGTATACGATAAAAAAGCCGGAACTTGAATTACCACATCTTATTGATATTGAACTGCAAACGGTATGTTTGTATATTTAGCGGTGCAATATGTTTACTATGATGTGTTTGCCAAACCAATTACCAAGCCCTTATAATTTTTTATATCAATGAAATTTACTTTCAGTACTATGCAATTGACAAACAGTCGGACATGGCCCTGTGTGGAACCCACGCCCGGGAAAGCCTTGGCGAATCCAATAAGGATATTGAGATGCTGATGGAAAACTCAATGAGGAGAGTAAGTGCATTAAACTATTGGATAAAAAGTTTCCTGTCGGCGGTTTATACTTTATTGAATAAATTCAGTTTCAGTTATCTAGGCCGTTATAGTACGCTGATATATTATCTATTAATATCCTAACAGAACGACGTCGGAAACGAAGCAAACATACAACATTGTTTTTGCTGATTGTACGAAAGAGAAGGAGAAACACTGACATGTGCGGAACTTGGGATTATATGGCTGACATCTAAGAGGTTCGCAGAGGGTTCGTATTTGCGTGATTGCTAGTTAAGGGATATGTTGAGAAAATATAAAGTGATGGACATGGAATGGATGAGGAGGTATACAGTTCGATCAGATGATTTTTATTAGGACTAAAAGTATTGTACATTTTTCATGTTTGAAATTATTGCAGGAAGAGGAGAACGTTGTGACGTGTAGCGTATGTCCCCAAAAGCCACGATGGGCACTACCAGATGGCGAGGACACTCGTGAGACGACCGAACCATACCGAGCCACCGGGAAGAGGATAGCCAGGTGGTCCCGGTTGCTAAATACACTCTCGGGCCACCTAGGTTCTGTTAAACACATTGATAGCGCAGAAAAGTACGAGAACCTGCTGACAAAAGGGTTTAAGTACGAGCACCCTGACAGATGCAATAAACTCTGACGCAATCCTGGATATTTGGATAGCTCTGGGGGAACGGTTGGGCAAAAACATAATAAAGAGAAACCTGGAAGCTGAGGGGATTACGCTATCGTCCCAGAGAACGAACAAAAACAATTTCCTGGATCATGTAAAGAGTAAGTAAGCGCTTGATCATTCAGAGATTCAAAATGTAGCAATACGTTATGATCATGTACGTAATATATTGATCCTTTAGGGAAAGTTTCAAAGGACGCAGCCAGCGATATGGCGCAATACCTGAAGATATAAATGATCCATTCTCTCTTACAGCATCTGTCCTCTTTAGGTTCCAACGTCGACGTTTATCATCTTGCCGTCGATAACTACAAAGATCCCAATCCCTACTGCGCTACCAGATGTGGCTGACAGTACACGTCCAGGATATGCTCGAACTGGAGGAAACTCGTCCGGAGGTCTTCGAGGCCTTCATGAAGGGGGATTCGTGTCATGCACCTAGCAGTCTCAATTATCAAGGAGGAATTGGGGTATGTGTAATATAATATTGATCTTTCAGACATGCGAGTCAGAGGTAAATAGTTTACTGGCCTAGCTTTCATTTTTAATTAGCTTAGCTGAGCAGACTTTTTCACCGTTGTCTTATCTCCTTTTTCAGTGCTCAATGCCTACCAAACTGGCTTACAACACTGACGATCTGAGCAGTGTTGTGTATGCCATGCTCCGGTATGAGTTTGGCTACCGGAGCTTACCAGAAACAACATCTCTCATGGCTATAATACGGAGGTAAAACGATCAAAGTTGCGCTCCACAGCTACCCTATAAACTTCTATCATTTTTTAGTTGGGGCTGCAGATGATTGGGATTCAGTGGAATTTAAGTATACGATAAAAAAGCCGGAACTTGAATTACCACATCTTATTGATATTGAACTGCAAACGGTATGTTTGTATATTTAGCGGTGCAATATGTTTACTATGATGTGTTTGCCAAACCAATTACCAAGCCCTTATAATTTTTTATATCAATGAAATTTACTTTCAGTACTATGCAATTGACAAACAGTCGGACATGGCCCTGTGTGGAACCCACGCCCGGGAAAGCCTTGGCGAATCCAATAAGGATATTGAGATGCTGATGGAAAACTCAATGAGGAGAGTAAGTGCATTAAACTATTGGATAAAAAGTTTCCTGTCGGCGGTTTATACTTTATTGAATAAATTCAGTTTCAGTTATCTAGGCCGTTATAGTACGCTGATATATTATCTATTAATATCCTAACAGAACGACGTCGGAAACGAAGCAAACATACAACATTGTTTTTGCTGATTGTACGAAAGAGAAGGAGAAACACTGACATGTGCGGAACTTGGGATTATATGGCTGACATCTAAGAGGTTCGCAGAGGGTTCGTATTTGCGTGATTGCTAGTTAAGGGATATGTTGAGAAAATATAAAGTGATGGACATGGAATGGATGAGGAGGTATACAGTTCGATCAGATGATTTTTATTAGGACTAAAAGTATTGTACATTTTTCATGTTTGAAATTATTGCAGGAAGAGGAGAACGTTGTGACGTGTAGCGTATGTCCCCAAAAGCCACGATGGGCACTACCAGATGGCGAGGACACTCGTGAGACGACCGAACCATACCGAGCCACCGGGAAGAGGATAGCCAGGTGGTCCCGGTTGCTAAATACACTCTCGGGCCACCTAGGTTCTGTTAAACACATTGATAGCGCAGAAAAGTACGAGAACCTGCTGACAAAAGGGTTTAAGTACGAGCACCCTGACAGATGCAATAAACTCTGACGCAATCCTGGATATTTGGATAGCTCTGGGGGAACGGTTGGGCAAAAACATAATAAAGAGAAACCTGGAAGCTGAGGGGATTACGCTATCGTCCCAGAGAACGAACAAAAACAATTTCCTGGATCATGTAAAGAGTAAGTAAGCGCTTGATCATTCAGAGATTCAAAATGTAGCAATACGTTATGATCATGTACGTAATATATTGATCCTTTAGGGAAAGTTTCAAAGGACGCAGCCAGCGATATGGCGCAATACCTCAAGGTTGGGGAACTGAAGCAATATACCTGGGGGAACTAAACGTGGCATTTCCTCCAAAGTGCCTCAAAGCAGATCTAAAGAGGCTACTGATCAAGGTTTGTGTGTTGCATGTATTAGTATTCCCAGTGTATTTTATTTAATGTTTGCGAGTGAGTCACTTAAAATTGCTTCAGGCGCTAGAGAAGGAAAACGATACCCCTGCTGTTAGCCCTGCTCCTGTGGCCCAACGAGCGTGTGACTGTGAAGTTGCAACACTCCTCCAAGCAATAAAATAGCTCAAGGACATTATAGAGAGAAAATAATTTATATATAATGTTTATTTTGTTTCTCTATACCTAAACTTCTTTATGCCTAAACCTTGTATCTTTCTGATGCTGTACTGTGTACATGACAGTGTATACAATGTGCATACTTTCCACTAATGAACCCCTGACAAATACCTTATCTCCACCTAGCACCATGGGAATTAAACAGCTCTCCAAAGTGATCGCAGACATTTCCCCTGGTGCCATCAAACAGGGAGAGATGAAAAACTACTTCGGTCGGACGATCGCAGTAGACGCCAGCATGTGTCTCTACCAGTTTCTTATCGCAGTCCGGAACGAGGGTTCATTCCAGGTGTGTAACTGTTTTCTAACCAGACCTCTTGATCCCATACAAAAGAACTATTACCGCATTCGGCTAACGTTGAACCTTATATCCCAAAACCCTCTCGTATCTATCTTTGTACCATCCCCAAATCGTTCATTTCAGATGACTGATGCCAATGGCGAGATCACATCACATATCATTGGTGTTTTCTACCGAACAATTCGAATGATGGATAACGGTTTGAAGCCTGTTTACGTGTTTGACGGAAAACCACCTACGATGAAGGGTGGTGAGCTGGCCAAGAGGACGGAGAGGAGGGAGGAGGCGGCCAAGGTAATACCAACCAATCAGAGCTCGCTATAATCCAGTGCACTGACCAATAATCGGTTAGAGGGACCAGTATTTCCTGGTTTGGTCTGTTCCTGATAATCTGATTTACCAGTATAATTTTAAACCTCCTTTCCCTTTCAGGAGCTAGCGAAGGCAGAAGCTGCCCAAGACCAGGAGAATATTGATAAGTTTAGTAAACGGTTGGTGAGAGTTGAAAAACACCACGCCGAGGAGGTGAAGCAGCTGCTCAAACTCATGGGTGTTCCCTATGTGAATGCTCCATGTGAGGCCGAGGCGCAATGTGCTGAACTTGTGAAAAAGGGAAAGTGTTTCGGTGTCGGAACTGAGGATATGGATGCGTTGACATTCGGAGCGAACAAACTAGTTCGACATTTGACTTTCAGTGAGTCCCGCAAGATCCCGGTTCAGGAGTTTGATTTAGCGAAGGTACTCTCCGAATCGGGCCTTTCCATGGACCAGTTTATTGATTTGTGTATCCTACTCGGCTGTGATTACTGTGATACAATTAAGGGAATTGGTCCTAAAAAAGCTCTAACATTGATAACGGAACACGGTAGTATCGAGGAGATATTGAAAAAGATCGACCAAACCAAATATCCTCCACCGGAAGATTGGCCATTTGACATGGCACGAAAGCTGTTTCAGAATTTTCGCCACTCTTTTCGTTTCCCATTGAAATATTCTAAGTCTATCGCTTAGGGAGTTTGCTAATCGTAGTTGCTAAGCGGGAGTCCATTTTGACAAAAAATTGATGTTTTCAACGAAACTACCTATCTTTAAACTGGAAGAACATGGCCGTCTTTTAAGATTTTTGTGTCCCGCTTTTTGCATTCGACGCAGAATTGTCTGGTCTTTGAGCCCAAGTATGTGGCTAAGCGGTGGCCGAGAAAAAATTTCAATAGCACGGGCTAGACTGTACAGTGTATACAATGTGCATACTTTCCACTAATGAACCGGGAACCCCTGACAAATACCCTCTATCCACCTAGTGCCATGGGAATTAAACAGCTCTCCAAAGTGATAGCGGACATTTCTCCTGGTGCCATCAAACAAGGAGAGATGAAAAACTACTTCGGCCGGACGATCGCAGTAGACGCCAGCATGTGTCTCTACCAGTTTCTTATCGCAGTCCGGAACGAGGGTTCCTTCCAGGTGTGTAACTGTTTTCTAACCAGACCTCTTGTAGGGTATGTTTTCTTGATAATGGCGTAAGCCGGAACGTTGAACCTTATATCCCAAAACCCTCTCGTATCTATCTTTGTACCATCCCCAAATCGTTCATTTCAGATGACTGATGCCAATGGCGAGATCACATCACATATCATTGGTGTTTTCTACCGAACAATTCGAATGATGGATAACGGTTTGAAGCCTGTTTACGTGTTTGACGGAAAGCCACCTACTATGAAGGGTGGTGAGCTGGCCAAGAGGACTGAGAGGAGGGAGGAGGCGGCAAAGGTAATGTGTTAACAACTAACCAATCAGAGCTCGCTATTTAGGTCACGTGACTGGTTATTAGCCAATCAGGGACCAGTATTTCCTGGTTTGGTCTGTTCCTGATAATCTGATTTACCAGTATAATTTTAAACCTCCTTTCCCTTTCAGGAGCTAGCGAAGGCAGAAGCTGCCCAAGACCAGGAGAATATTGATAAGTTTAGTAAACGGTTGGTGAGAGTTGAAAAACACCACGCCGAGGAGGTGAAGCAGCTGCTCAAACTCATGGGTGTTCCCTATGTGAATGCTCCATGTGAGGCCGAGGCGCAATGTGCTGAACTTGTGAAAAAGGGAAAGTGTTTCGGTGTCGGAACTGAGGATATGGATGCGTTGACATTCGGAGCGAACAAACTAGTTCGACATTTGACTTTCAGTGAGTCCCGCAAGATCCCGGTTCAGGAGTTTGATTTAGCGAAGGTACTCTCCGAATCGGGCCTTTCCATGGACCAGTTTATTGATTTGTGTATCCTACTCGGCTGTGATTACTGTGATACAATTAAGGGAATTGGTCCTAAAAAAGCTCTAACATTGATAACGGAACACGGTAGTATCGAGGAGATATTGAAAAAGATCGACCAAACCAAATATCCTCCACCGGAAGATTGGCCATTTGACATGGCACGAAAGCTGTTTCAGAATCCAGATGTTGAGGATGGAGCAAATTTTGATTTGAAATTCACAGACCCGGATGAGGAAGGTCTTGTTAAGTATCTGTGCGAGGAGAAGAATTTCAGTGAAGAGAGAGTGAGGGGTGGTATTAAGAAGATTCTGGCTAGTAAGAGCAAGGCGAAACAGGGAAGGTTGGACAGTTTTTTCAAGGTTAAGCCTGCAGAGCCCAGTGTGAAAGCATCGCCAAGTTCAAAACGGAAATCAGATGGGAAGTCGAAAGGAACGGCGTCGAAACGAGGCAAAAAATGAACTCTTCAGTAATAGTTACGGACAATGCTTCGCTGCTTAGTACAACTTACGTTCAGATAATCTTATAATTAATTAATTTTTAATAATGGTGTATATTTATTTTGCCTGTTTACCCCATTCGATTATCGTTTCTCTCTCCCCACCACTCAGAATGTACAATGTACATATTGTACGTCTACCCGCCCTCTGACCACTCTAATCGAGCCGTTTTGTAATTCACTGCATTCCCATCTGTTATAGATGTCATAGTAAACATTTCCCGAAGAGGAGAAGCTCGGCAGCGAGAAAAAGTGGGCTAGACCCATCACCACGTTCCAGAATCCAGAGTGATCAAGTTTGGGTCGATACCTCGCTCAAGAGTGGTCAATTCGATATACCATGGGAAAGGATGAAGTAAGCGTGCGTGTGGCACTCCGGGTTCGTCCAATGCTTGGCCATGAGTCAACGATAGGCTGTCAATCTTGCATACAAGAGGTTTGTTGTTATCTCGCGATATCTTTCTTTGTATCTCTTTCTTCATCTCTCAGTCTCACATCTTTCACTTTCTTTCAGAGAGAGAGAGAGAGAGAAATCTCTCTTTGGTTATCCCTCTACTATGTTATAAATCCTCTCTCCTCAGGTGCCCGGTGAGCCGCACATAATTGTCGGTGGTAAAGGTTTCACATACGACTACGTGTTTGGGAGTGACACCGGGCAATCCCCGATATTTGATAATGCTGTCAGTCCCCTGATGGACAAGTTCTTTGCGGGCTATAATTGTACCATCTTGGCTTACGGACAGACAGGGGCAGGTAAATACTGGTCCCTGATTGGCTGATAACCAGTCACGTGACCTAAATCAATTGTACCATCTTGGCTTACGGACAGACAGGGGCAGGTAAATAATGGTCCCTGATTGGCTGATAACCAGTCACGTGACCTAAATACTGGTCTCTGATTGGCTGGTAAACAGTCACGTAACCCTAATACTGGTCCCTGATTGGCTGATAACCAGTCACGTGACCTACATAACGAGTTATGATTAGTTGTTCACTTGTTTCGGTTGAAATCCTCTCCAAAGTTACAAAGGGAGTAGTTTGAGATTCCCAAGCATCAGCTCCCCTGATGGCTGGGTTCGTTCACTCACGACTTCCGCGCCACTTTCTATTCAATTTAGGTGACGCCCAGCGCTCCCACATGGTTCCAACAGAGCTTTCTGCATGCCCGGCCATCTGGGGAACGTCCCCGGATATCGGGGTATAAATCTGTAACTGGTGCGAAATGGAAATAAAAGTGAAAATATATATGTTTTGAGAGTAAGAGAGTAGTTCGCCGTTCATCCTAGTAACTTCTACAGGTAAGACCCACACAATGGGTACAGCGGAAACCACTGTAACCGACCATCACGAGAAGTCAGGAGTTATACCCCGGATTATTCATGATATGTTCAGCAGAATTAACGATGGAGCTGATACATCCTTCAATATCAAGGCTACTTACTTGGAGATCATCAAGGAAGAGGTACGTATAATTGACTTGAAAACTAATCTTATACTTTGAATTTTTTCCGATTATAAGCCGGGGCCCGGGTAACATGGTACAATGTCTATTGATTGAATCCCGATTCCCGATGATCCAAACGCCTAGTTTAATTTTTTTAAATATAATGGGCCACCTTTTGGCAAACTAATTTTACTTGTCGCTCAATCGATATGTTCAGGTGAAAGATTTACTGACGGGAAAATCAGGACAGAACATAAGGGAAAATAATGATGGAAGTATCTGTGTTCAGGGACTCAAAGAGGAACCTATCAGGTCAGTTTAGTTGTCAAGGACTCAAGATACTGGAGATTTGGAATTCCCTCCCTACTATCTGAAATCTTCAGCAGTGCCCTAAAAACATAATGTTAGTATCATCCATTATCCTTACTCCCTACTCCCTAGTTGTGTTCAAGATCTGTACACATGCCTATCACATGGAGCAGAGAACAGAGCGGTAGCAGGGCATGCCCTCAATGCCCAATCATCACGGTCCCATGCTGTCTTTTCTCTGACAATGGAACAAAAGAAGAGTGCAGGGGCTGATACTGTCAGCAAGTTTAATTTGGTAGATCTGGCGGGATCGGAACGAGCCAAGAGGTGGGCACGACTTCCATACACACATGGAATCATCACTCGGCACTCACTCACGTATGATATATTAAATCGCCTTCTTACTTGTGTCACTTGGGGGATAAGCAGAGGGGTGACCTACAACTATGGCTAATTCAACTATGGCTAAAAGAATCTATTAGCCATAGATGTATGTAACTATGGCTAGAATCTTTTAGCCATAGTTGCATACATCTATGGCTAATAGATTCTTTTAGCCATAGTTGCATTAGCCATAGTTGTAGGTAATCAAGCAGAGGTATCATACTTTTGTTGTTGTTTTTTTTCTCAAAGAGAAATAACCAGCGATCTTTTCTAGGAGAGAGACTGAAGGAGGGGATCAATATCAACAAGGGTTTGCTGGCATTAGGAAACGTAATCAGCGCATTGGGTGATCCAGATAGGAAAACGGGATATGTCCCCTACAGGGACAGCAAAATAACTCGACTACTACAGGATTCACTAGGTTGGTTCTCGGATAAACTTTTGAATTGTCTTTCTTTTTTATTCTAAAACTGCGGAGTGCGGAGTATGAACAAATAAACTCCCTCAGGCCTCAGCCCTGGTTACTAAATACTAAAACATCATTACATAGGTGGTAACAGTGAAACATTGATGATAGCGTGCTGTTCCCCAGCCGACAGTAATCTAGAAGAAACACTGAACACTCTACGTTATGCGGACCGGGCCAGGAAAATAAAGAATAAGGCGGTGGTGAACCGCGATCCTCGGGTTGCTGAACTTATAAGGTATATTAAATTGAATCCCCTCATCTCGTGCGTCGTCAACTCTCCTTAACCATCATGCTAGTGCTTGAACACCGACCGGGAGGAGGCGACCGAGATCCAGCCGACCAGAAGAGAAGCCCCTACAACCCCTCCATTCATTCATATCTCCACCCCCACCCAGGCTGAGAGAAGAGTTGGCTGAGATGAAGGCTGCACAAGTGACAGAGGGAAGTGGTCTTGACATGAGGGAGCTACAGCGACTCAGGTCTGAGAATGAGACACTGCAAAATAAGATGGAGGGGCTGATATCCCAACTACGGTAAGTGAACCCACTTTACAGATCGGAGTTTAACACACAATACAGCATACTCGGAGATTGTTGACGTGGTTTTGCCAAAACCGTTTTGGAGTTAAGTTTAGTCGAGGTAGATGTCTAAAACCCACCCCACCTTTGCAGGTGTACAGAGCGAGACAGCACCGATAAACTAACACGGATGGCGGAGTTGTTGGCCGTTACACAGATTGAGCGAGATAAACTTCGGGATATTCTAACCGAGCTGCAACAATCAGGCGTGACTGTGGTGAGTTTCTATCATGAGGATTAATCTCTCTGATTCTTTGATCATCCCTCCACTGCACTACTTGCCTATCTAGACTCTGTAAGCGAGGGTTAGAACTTAGAACATAACAGTCCACCAGCACCATTAACTTAGAAGCAATAAAGTTACACCCCCCTCGCTCCCAGAAGGACATATCGCTTGATGAGAGTTCAGTTGGTGACACCAGTATTCCCAATATTGGTGAGGGATCTGATGACGTAGAACAGGCAGTGTTGGCTGATAGCAGGAGAAGGGAAATTGGGGAAGAGCTCCAGGTTGGTAATTAGACAATTATAGTTGACTAATTAATTATATTTTTGGCCACTCTAATCTCTTTCGGTCCATGATTGTTTGTCTGATATTTATGAACTTGTATGTAACCATGATTTTGGTTTGCAGGAGTTATCTGAGAGACTGAACGGTAGGGAACAGTTTGTAAAATCAATGCAACAGAACGAGGAAACTTTCTCAATTCTCAGGGTAAGAAAGTAATCAGTTCGAATCAGGAAATACTGGATCCTGATTGGCTGATAACCAGTCACATGACCTAAATAACGAGTTCTGATTAGAATTCTATCTACAGGAGCAATATCAACAAAATGTGGTAAGCCTAACCGCACAAATAGAAGATCTCACCAAGAGCAAGACAGAACTAGAGACGAAAATAACTGATCTAGAAAAAGGAGGTAGGTAACAACCGACCAAATCAGGAAATACTAGTCCCTGATTGGCTGATAACCAAGTCACGTGACCTAAATAACCAGTTCTGATTGGTTGTTTTTCCCCAGGACCGTCCAGAACAACAGAGATTGAGCAGTCGACAGATGCCCTGAAGAAACTTCAAAATCAAATTTCTGCACTGAAATCGAAGTGTAAGGAGAGTGAAAAACTACTAAAAATCAGAGTAGGGACGTGCCAATTCCACTAGTGGGCAGAGGGACTGTTATTAACTCATTGTTAACTTTTCTTCCCCTCCCTGGTCATGTTTTTATGTTCTAACTTGTTTGTTTGAGAGGGGAAGGAGGGTCGAACAAGGCAAGTTCTAACCCTCCTTTACATTTGTGTTTCGATGGCGGGCCGTGCGAAACAGAGTCTAGCTATACAAGGCGCAGGCCCTATATAATAGCCTATCCCTCTCTTATTTTTATCTATCTTTATCTTCTTTACAGGGAACCAAGAAGAGATGCAAAAGCTCACGAAAGAGATCCGTGAAATGAAGAAGACCCGGGTGGATCTACTGAAGGATATGAGAGCACAAAATAAAAAGTTTGCTGCTTTTAAATCTGCCAAGAATAGAGAAGTCACTCAGGTAAACAACGATATATTGGTATTAAATCAGGTCACCCAGGTACTGTCATGCCCCTCTCATGCCCCTCCCATGCCCCTCTCATGCCCCTCTGACGTCCCTCTCACTCTCATTAGCTATGGCTAATAGAACCTAATCAGATCACATTTCTTTTAGCCATAGTTGTATGCATATTATATGGCTAAAAGAATCTTTTAGCCATAGTTGCATACATCTATGGCTAATAGATTCTTTTAGCCATAGTTGCATTAGCCATAGTTGTAGGTAATCAAGCAGAGGTATCATACTTTTGTTGTTGTTTTTTTTCTCAAAGAGAAATAACCAGCGATCTTTTCTAGGAGAGAGACTGAAGGAGGGGATCAATATCAACAAGGGTTTGCTGGCATTAGGAAACGTAATCAGCGCATTGGGTGATCCAGATAGGAAAACGGGATATGTCCCCTACAGGGACAGCAAAATAACTCGACTACTACAGGATTCACTAGGTTGGTTCTCGGATAAACTTTTGAATTGTCTTTCTTTTTTATTCTAAAACTGCGGAGTGCGGAGTATGAACAAATAAACTCCCTCAGGCCTCAGCCCTGGTTACTAAATACTAAAACATCATTACATAGGTGGTAACAGTGAAACATTGATGATAGCGTGCTGTTCCCCAGCCGACAGTAATCTAGAAGAAACACTGAACACTCTACGTTATGCGGACCGGGCCAGGAAAATAAAGAATAAGGCGGTGGTGAACCGCGATCCTCGGGTTGCTGAACTTATAAGGTATATTAAATTGAATCCCCTCATCTCGTGCGTCGTCAACTCTCCTTAACCATCATGCTAGTGCTTGAACACCGACCGGGAGGAGGCGACCGAGATCCAGCCGACCAGAAGAGAAGCCCCTACAACCCCTCCATTCATTCATATATCCACCCCCACCCAGGCTGAGAGAAGAGTTGGCTGAGATGAAGGCTGCACAAGTGACAGAGGGAAGTGGTCTTGACATGAGGGAGCTACAGCGACTCAGGTCTGAGAATGAGACACTGCAAAATAAGATGGAGGGGCTGATATCCCAACTACGGTAAGTGAACCCACTTTACAGATCGGAGTTTAACACACAATACAGCATACTCGGAGATTGTTGACGTGGTTTTGCCAAAACCGTTTTGGAGTTAAGTTTAGTCGAGGTAGATGTCTAAAACCCACCCCACCTTTGCAGGTGTACAGAGCGAGACAGCACCGATAAACTAACACGGATGGCGGAGTTGTTGGCCATTACACAGATTGAGCGAGATAAACTTCGGGATATTCTAACCGAGATGCAACAATCAGGCGTGACTGTGGTGAGTTTCTATCATGAGGATTAATCTCTCTGATTCTTTGATCATCCCTCCACTGCACTACTTGCCTATCTAGACTCTGTAAGCGAGGGTTAGAACTTAGAACATAACAGTCCACCAGCACCATTAACTTAGAAGCAATAAAGTTACACCCCCCTCGCTCCCAGAAGGACATATCGCTTGATGAGAGTTCAGTTGGTGACACCAGTATTCCCAATATTGGTGAGGGATCTGATGACGTAGAACAGGCAGTGTTGGCTGATAGCAGGAGAAGGGAAATTGGGGAAGAGCTCCAGGTTGGTAATTAGACAATTATAGTTGACTAATTAATTATATTTTTGGCCACTCTAATCTCTTTCGGTCCATGATTGTTTGTCTGATATTTATGAACTTGTATGTAACCATGATTTTGGTTTGCAGGAGTTATCTGAGAGACTGAACGGTAGGGAACAGTTTGTAAAATCAATGCAACAGAACGAGGAAACTTTCTCAATTCTCAGGGTAAGAAAGTAATCAGTTCGAATCAGGAAATACTGGATCCTGATTGGCTGATAACCAGTCACATGACCTAAATAACGAGTTCTGATTAGAATTCTATCTACAGGAGCAATATCAACAAAATGTGGTAAGCCTAACCGCACAAATAGAAGATCTCACCAAGAGCAAGACAGAACTAGAGACGAAAATAACTGATCTAGAAAAAGGAGGTAGGTAACAACCGACCAAATCAGGAAATACTAGTCCCTGATTGGCTGATAACCAAGTCACGTGACCTAAATAACCAGTTCTGATTGGTTGTTTTTCCCCAGGACCGTCCAGAACAACAGAGATTGAGCAGTCGACAGATGCCCTGAAGAAACTTCAAAATCAAATTTCTGCACTGAAATCGAAGTGTAAGGAGAGTGAAAAACTACTAAAAATCAGAGTAGGTACGTGCCAATTCCACTAGTGGGCAGAGGGACTGTTATTAACTCATTGTTAACTTTTCTTCCCCTCCCTGGTCATGTTTTTATGTTCTAACTTGTTTGTTTGAGAGGGGAAGGAGGGTCGAACAAGGCAAGTTCTAACCCTCCTTTACATTTGTGTTTCGATGGCGGGCCGTGCGAAACAGAGTCTAGCTATACAAGGCGCAGGCCCTATATAATAGCCTATCCCTCTCTTATTTTTATCTATCTTTATCTTCTTTACAGGGAACCAAGAAGAGATGCAAAAGCTCACGAAAGAGATCCGTGAAATGAAGAAGACCCGGGTGGATCTACTGAAGGATATGAGAGCACAAAATAAAAAGTTTGCTGCTTTTAAATCTGCCAAGAATAGAGAAGTCACTCAGGTAAACAACGATATATTGGTATTAAATCAGGTCACCCAGGTACTGTGACAATACTATCTCTTTGTATTTATCTATCACTCTCTCATATCAGCATCTATCTCTTAACCCATATTATGGTTTTGCCAATTTCCGATTTACCCCCAAACCCTCCTACTCCAGTTAAAAAGGTTTGAAGAGAGAAAAAGGGCCGATCTCCACAAGCAAGCGGCCGCACAACAGAGGAATGCAAATGTCATGAAGAAACGATACGAGGAAGTTCAGTTGATCAATAAACGGCTGAAAGATACAATCGATAAACAGCAGAAATCTCTTGCGAAGAGAGTAGGACCTGGGAAATCTTTGGACATCAAATCTCTTTTGAAGGTACATATAATTTATAAATTATAAATTTAAGGGTTAAAGTTTGGATTATTTTTAAGCTCCTTTTCGTGGCAGCTCAAGTCTCTAGGGTCACATCTAATTAACTTGTCAACTAATTAATATTGAATTCAAACAACTAACTTCCTGCAGGGTCACATAGAGGTGATTCTGACTACTGAAGTGGCCCGTGAAGCTATTACAATGTTTATGGAGCAAAGGAAACATCTAAACAGTAGTCTGGTTGCACTGAACCAACTACCCCTCTCAGGTAACTGTATGGTTCTAGTTTGCAGCTGACCAGCAAGCGTGTTAGTGATTTCCTGGGTGTTGGCGGATCGCGTGAGCGCGCAAACGACTAGCAGGCACGGTATCCGTGACAGACCCTGCTAAAACGCATGTCGTCTCCTGGTAGATTCTGTGCGAGCTGACATAGCAGACGTGAAGCAGCAGATAAAGTTTAAGTCTCAACAGATATCATCCCTACAGACAGAGATAGTAAAACATGATAAGGTTTACTGATAGATGTTAGGTTTAAATAGTTAATTGATTGTTTAATTAACAAAATAAATAACTAACTGACCAGTAATTAACCATTTGATTAACTTATTAATTAACTTAATAATAACTAATTTAGTAACTTATTAATTAATCAATCAATAATTTAACCCCGCAGCATTCCTATTACATAATTAAATCATTAATTAATTCTACCCCGCAGCATTCCTCGACCAAGAATGATATCTTCAAGCAGCTCACTAACATGGGAGATTGTAAAACGGGCGTCAAGTGGTTGTGTAGCACTGTGGTAGAGGGTCAGCTGAGAGAGCGGGCCTTACAACGTGAACTAGAGGAAGAAGGTATGCATTGGAGAAATGTTGGGGTGGGGTTGGGTTGGGCTGGACATCATAATGTGTTAATCATGTTAACCCTTCACCAAATTTTGAGAAAATGTTTGAGAAATTATGTAGGATAGAAATTATTATATCACTGTGTTAATTACTACCGGATTCTTGAATTGTGAACCACCTCCCCCTCTACCCAGAAAACTCCAAAACGTTGGTTCAACAAGAGTTAGCTGCGGTAGAAGTTAACTTTGATGAATTTAAACGAGAATCAGACGAGAAGGAGTTGTCTCTGAGAAATGAGTTCCAGGTGAGTTGCTTAGTCATAATTATTATCATTAATGCAGTGTTGTCCAAATGTATGATTCGTGTGGATGTAGTGAATATCCGGATAGGGGGGTGAATAAATAATAATGAATATGGTCCAAAATGTATTCGTGTGGATGTATTGAATATTTGGCGCTTCTACAGTCTGTCCTCATTGACGCAACGCGCGGCAAGTTGATACCTGAACAAAGTACCCCATGTTTTCGCGCGCAGCTCAGTTTTACCCGGGAAAATTCAATTTCGTGTCTGTTTGTTTGTCTGTCTGTTTGTTTGGTAAGCAGGAAGAACGTATCCGTTTATCTAATGAGCGCTCATGAGTGTATTATGGGTATATCATGAGCACTCATGGTACACTCATGAGCGCTCATGAGACAATCGGCCCGTTTGTGACTTGGGATGTTTACTAACTCCTCCCCCATATTCTCAGATGACGATCAGATCTCTTGAGATGCAGAATCAGCGACTTAAAACCCTCAGAAGCAACCAACCCATTGGGGTCAAGGCAGCTGAAGTCCTCCGTAAGAAGCTACTTCGTAAAACCTCACTGACACTCACAAGTGATGAGGAAGAGGGGGAGGGTAGTTTAGTGGGGGATGAGAGTGCTGATATGGACTGGTATGAGACCAACAAACACATTGTGGAGGTAAGTAGTTAACTTTTTCAAATTACTTCGGTCATATTTCTAGGAATTTTATTCTGTATAGGTTAATTTATCCAATCGGAGTTTTTTTTTCTAGATTTCTAGATGTGCCTTGTTCGACCCTCCTTCCCCGTACTCAGGGTTTGAACAAATCAAATCTAGATTAATTATCTGTACTGTAAAACTACAAAGATGCAAAAACACGGATTGTACTTATAACTAAATCACCCGACCCGATACGACCTATTCCCCCACCCTATCCCCCAGGAATTGGAGAGTGTTGGTCTCAAAACACCCCACAGTGTAAAGAAAGCCATTAGAAAGCGGGCACGGAAGACTCGGACTATTGGTGGGGATCCCTCAATTAGGGCTTGTGGGTGTAAAGGGACTTGTTCAACAAAGGTAGGTGTATTCTCAAATCTTTTTCTTATATCTTCTTTTCTCTCCCCCTGTCTCCTATATCCAATAATTCTAATCCCTTTTCCCACTTCGTGTATGAAACTGACCCCCTTCTTCAGTCATGTGGTTGTGTAAAGATCGAAGGTAAATGCAGTGCACGGTGCAACTGTCTCCCTGAAAAATGCCGAAACCGATTCCGACACGGAGAAGATGACGATGAGAACAAAGAGAATAACCAGGTATTGTAACCAAGCATCGTGTGATTTAACCTCAAGTTATATATATGTCTCTGTTACACGAGAATAGATCGCGTTCCACTAACAGTGATCTATCGGGGTACCGAGAGCCTTGACTTACTTGACTTAGGGCGGATTCCACGTGTGGTATTTCCGAACTCCATGAATAACACTTCTCCACCCGTCACGATCAGACATAACAGTAGCTATCTCGGAGGTCTCCCTGAGTCCCGTGTCCCGCCTGAGTACATCCACAAAGGTCTGCTTTGGTCTCCCTCGCCTGGAATTTCCATGGAGAGGCTCCCAGAGTATGACCTTGTTGGGGGTAAGTTCAGGATGACGCACAGCGTGAGCGGCTAGTCGGAGTCTCCTTTCCGCTATTTTCTGATACCGTACAGCGTGGCATTGCTCATTTGAAGGAGGTAATGGTTTTTATTTAGTGCCATCCGTAGCATCCTCGTGTAGGTACCGTTAAGACTCCTTTCCATGTCTTTGGTAAGTGTCCAGCTTTCGCACCCGTACAAAAGGACTGTTTCAACCGTTGCTACAAAGAGTCTGGCCTTGATCTTGTCGTTCAGCTTTGAATTCCAAACAGTCTTAAGCCCGTGACACGCATTCCACGCCTTAGCCTTTCTAACCTTAATGTCCCTCTTTGAGTCCCTAACCCACGATCCAAGATATTTAAAATCCTCACTCAGCTTTATCCTAGTACCATCAATACTGTGGAGAGGACCGGGGTCTGGTATGCCCTCAACCATGAACTCTGTCTTAGCCCGGTTTATCTCGAGACCCACCTCCTTACAGACACTCTCTACCTCCCGCATGATAACGCCAAGATCTTCCACTGAGTCTGCTAAGAGAGCTACATCATCAGCAAAGTCTGTGTCAGTAACCCTCTCCGCTCGTACTCTTCTACTCCGGGCTGGCTTCAGTGTGAATCCGATATCAGGGTGCCTCTCCAGTGCTGTTCGCATACAATAATCAAGGACAATAATAAACAGGTAGGGCGCTAGAGTGGCTAGTCGGAGTCTCCTTTCCGCTATTTTCTGATACCGTACAGCGTGGCATTGCTCATTTGAAGGAGGTAATGGTTTTTATTTAGTGCCATCCGTAGCATCCTCGTGTAGGTACCGTTAAGACTCCTTTCCATGTCCTTGGTGAGCGTCCAGCTTTCGCACCCGTACAAGAGAACTGTTTCAACTGTTGCTACAAAGAGTCTAGCCTTGATCTTATCGTTGAGTTTCGAATTCCAAACAGTCCTAAGTCCGTGACACGCATTCCATGCCTTACCCTTTCTAACCTTAATGTCCCTTTCAGTCTTCAGAGTCCCTTACCCATGATCCAAGATATTTAAAGTCCTCGCTCAACTTTATCCTAGTACCGGAAAACAAATTGTTATGTCTCTGTTACTGATAGTGATATCAATTCACTTCTCAACTTCGTAACTCATTAACAACATTGTCAAACCACAGGGAAAGAGGAAGCCCCAGTTGTTGGAGTTGGTGAGCGAAGAGGAGAGTGATTTTGAGCTGTCTTTTACTGACGGGGATTCGAGTAGGAAGAAACTAAAGTTTTGATGAAAGTGGTGATGATTTGTTCATACACGGATCGACACAGTGTCAAGCGACTAAAGAGTGGTGATAATATAACGATCTATAGACTGTCTTTCTTGAGTCAAGTGATATATTTAAGTGAAAAAGCGTCTTATCTTGGCATGATTGGTCATCTTTATCTAGTTTATCAAGTTCATCTTGCAGCTGCTGATTTTTCTTGCATAAAGTAAATATTTAAACCCCTCCCCCTGTATTATAACTGATAATACCCCCCCTAATACATATTCTTTACAGTTTATACCCCATCGATCCCCATCTATGTAATATTACTGACAAAATCCTCCCCCCTAATGATGTATAGCCATGGCAGCAACAGGTTTTGATGAGGCCCAGGTCTACTACAGTGACTCCCTTGGAGCACCTCTGATGGGAGGTAAGTAATGTTTAGATTTTAAACCAGTCGAACGGGGGGCGGGGTGGGGGGGTAATAGGGAAACATTGTATTGTTCCACCTGTGGCAGCTACACTCATTCTGTTATGATATTGTCCAGCTTGTACTGTTTGTCCAACAAATCCCCCACCCCTCTCCAATTCTAACTCTAATTCTCCCCCCAGTGGATGACAATAACAACCTCCTGAATATCCAGCGACTCTACAAGGACTTTATCAGGGAGTTTCACGACGTAGACAACATCTTTACCTACAGGTGAGAACATGGTCAGGAACCGACCTAATCAGGAAATACTGGTCCCTGACTGGCTGATAACCAGTCAGGTGACCTAAATGACGAGTTTTGATTGGTTGTTTACTTGTGTCGGTCGGTTTCTGGTGTCAGGGGCGTTGGTGTCAGTTGATCCACCTGAACTCTGCAACCACTCAACTATAATCTACACCATATTTCCAGGGATGAGTTGAAGCGACAGTATATTCTAGGTCAATACAACCTGACAGTTTCACTTACTGATCTGGCCAGTTTTAATGAGGTGCTAGCTGACAAGCTTATCAAGTCTCCCACCACCTTTCTCCCTCTGGTAAGTCTTTTCAAGTCTCCCACCACCCTTCTCCTTCTGGTAAGTTGCACAAAAACTTATCGGATTGTTGATCAGATAATTTTGAATTACATTTCTTGATCCGTTGATCATATCAACTTAAACATTTCTTGATTCATAAATCATATTACCAAGTTTACATTTCTCTGCAGTTTGAGAAGGCTGCTAAGGAGGTGGCTGATGAGATAACAAGACCACGACCTGAGGAGGAGGAAGGGGTAATTAATATTAATTAGATTAATTAGTTTAATTAATCTTGAGTCGCTTGACACCGTCTTCCGCCCTCTATAAATAAAAGTATGAACAATTCAAAATTAATCATGTCTTAAAATATTATTTACGGCCCTTCGTCGGGTATATCCCTCCATTTTTACCATACTCCAGTATTAACTATTATATCTCTGTTATGCTTGCCAGTATATCTATGATCTAACTCCATTATTATATATAATATATCTCTCCTATATCTCAGGTGGAGGATATCCATGTGCGGCTCATCTCAGACATGTCCCCAACATGTATCAGAGATCTGAAAAGTGATCACATGTCCAGGCTTGTCCGAGTTCCTGGAATCATCATTAATGCTAGTGGCATACGTGCCAAGGCTACAAGGTATACATCCTCTTTCC
>AVPN01000249.1:31752-47398 GCA_000695325.1 Pleurobrachia bachei | reverse complement strand
CATAAACTCACTATCTCCCACGTCAGATATTTCATAGCCTTAATAAGAAAATATTTTACGACATAAATTACGAAAGAGCGATTTGCTCTTGTAAATTGCGTAAACTTTTTTAAAAACTGGCCAAAATAAACGGACGGGGCAATAAACTACATTTAACTTGAAATGGCCCTAATCCACACTTGTCAACCTTAAAAACTTCTGAGCTAATTTTTTTTGGTTGGTCATTTTTTGGGTTGTACCCCCCCCCCCAGATATTATCTTTTTGTTATTAAATGTTAATAATGCTGATGTTAACGTCTGAAAGTATAACTTCCCCGATAC
This sequence comes from Pleurobrachia bachei, assembly GCA_000695325.1. NCBI lineage: Eukaryota > Metazoa > Ctenophora > Tentaculata > Cydippida > Pleurobrachiidae > Pleurobrachia > Pleurobrachia bachei. Next base: position 47,077 of record AVPN01000249.1, on the reverse strand, counting down.
TGGGAATCATCAACATTCACCCCGGTATACCAGACAAAATCCCCCAGCCATCCTGGCAAATGAGAGTCCGACTGTAGTATGGCTCGGCAACGTTTACTTTCTTCAAATAAAAACGGGCGTCAGGTTCAAAAGGACAAAGCTTGGCAGTTGAGAACCATTGTTCATGTTCTTCTACTTAGTCTATTATTACAGCACTACCGTCACAATGCCGTTGTTTAGTTTTCATCCACACACGCAAAACACACGTGTGTAGGTAGATGATGAATTTAGATGTTCAGAAAACATACGACCGTCTCTATTTGTACATTGTTGTCGATGTAGTATTAAAGCCTATTTATTCCTAAAGTAATAGTTTTATTACAAATGACATATTGTTCGCATTTCGTTGTTTAAGAACATGGTTTATACAAACTAAGCTTTCTTTACGCTGAGTTCCCGAACACTTGGATCGAAAAGATCCCACCCGAGCTCTAACCATGACCAGATGTATTACTATTTTATATGCTCTGACATATCGTCTGATAATTTTAGATGATGGTGACACGGTTGTTTTTGTTTGAACTGTCGCTGGCGATAGTTGGAGCAGTCATCGAATCGCAAGGTAAACTATAATACTAAAGTACGTTTCAAACGACTTGACCTGAGATCCCTGGAAATTGGAGTATTGCATGTTGTATTTACTAAGAGAGATCCTGCATTGATCCTGCATTTCTAGGAATCTCAGGTCAAGTCGTTTGAAACGCACTTTATATACATATCATTAATATAGTCCATTGTTTCAACTGTTCACTCCCCATTTTCGTACGCGTATTTGTTTTTTGTGCCCATCACACGTGTACTTGTAGCGCACTTCAGAAATTAAAGTATCGCACGCACACGAGTTTAGGCCTGAACAGTTGGATAAGAATGGCCATGGACTTAATAAGCAGGAATAAGAGCGAGCCCCAATATAAGTTCTTGAACACAACTCACTCGACCCTCTGCCCCCCCCCCCTCCCATCTTCAGGACCCTTCAGAAGGCCTTTTTCTATCTTAAGTCCTTTAGAATTTCCTTTAGTCTTCGCTCGTGAAACCCTCCCTCCAGCACCACTAACATAATGTCTTCCCCGGTCCCTTTTCACTTCTCCACCTAATACCCTCAATTCAGGGAGTGGGGAAGCATGTGAACACTCAGGGAAAGCCCTGACGATTGATTGTTCACCTCACGTTATTAACATAACACATGCTGTGTATGGTGTTTACTCCAATCACAACACATGCGGGCGAAGCTACAGTGGAACCTGCGAGTCTGCTACTTCACTACAGGTTTGTGATGCTCTGGATCATTCCGATGATTTTCAGGATCATAACTAAGAATCTATACTAGACCCTAATTATTTCACCATCCAATTTTGACGGTTAAACCGCGTTACCAAGGTTATGAGGTCAAGATGTGACAACAAGCAATCCTGCTCCACCTACGCTAAAAACTCGCTATTTGGGGATCCCTGTGGTGGGACGGAAAAATATCTAACAGTCTCCTGGAACTGCGTTACACAAATTGGTAAACAATTAATGTGCGGTAACCAATTACATAACTTGACAGAAGCTTAGTTTGGTTTGGTAAATATTTTACAATGATTACTGAAGGAACATTGGTGCTCCGTTATGATGGTCGCCAGCACAACGTCATTGGAGTACATCTTAGACGTCGTGAACAACGCTGTATGCGAGTGCCTATTATGATGGAGCACCACTGTAATGTATTGTAATCACTGGTCTTGATTTCTGTTCTGTGCCGTTAGCTGTATTGCTGTTGCTCAAAACTTTAACTAAGATATCTGGAAAAAGCTGCAAATTGCCTAGTTTAGACTTGGCCGTCCTAAGTTGTTGAATTGGAGGGCCCTTCAACAACAATGTACCACCCTAACACGATCAATCTGTACTGTAAAACTAAACATCCGGGTTATCTTTCCATGCTCTAAGGTCATATATTCAATAGTCGATAGTCGAAGCCCCCTCCCCCCCCTCCCCCCCCTAATAGTCGTCGGACTAAGCTACAACTGCTCCTTGCTAGGTAGAGGGCTACGAAATAATGATGCTAGAACAAAGAACCCTTTTAAGTAACCGAAACGGTACTTGCTTGTCCATCAATTGATTCTACCGATGCCAAAGTACCAGAATAAGGAGGTAAGTATATTGGTTCGCGGTTCAGGTTTCGGGATAAATGCGTTGTTTAACATTACCACAATGAGTTATCTAACCCCAACCTTCCCCACGGAAACAGTCAACACAAAGAAGAGGGAGAGAGGAGGGGAAGATATCTTACCTAGGATTTAAAGAGTTGCTGGGAGGATGTTGAACATGTGTCACAATGATGTTTTCCGACTCCTTTCATCCTGTGACCTGCTTTATCAGAGTGAAATGTATATAATCATGATCACATCTCTCTGATACCTCACCTTTCCAGATGTAACACCATGAGTGGCTCGAGATGACGCCCACATTGTCTCAAATCCGTTCGTGCTTTTCGGGACACCCGTTACCCCGTCTCCCTCAACATCCAGGAATAGATCGGACTGGTACTCGCTGATATAAACCTAGGAAGTGAAGGAGGGTCAGTTGAGAAACCATTGTAATGATTGGTGGTGCCTATTTGGCACCACTAAATAGTACTGATTCTAGAATGAATCTTAAATCAGTGATTAGCTCTCTCCACATTAATCACTAACCCTTGGCTGGAGTCATTCCACTGCGCCATGAGGTGGCCCAGATATTTTAGAAGGTGTATGCTGAGCTGCTGCCTGTTGTGATGGCTCCTCCTTCATCTGTACCTCCCCACTTCCTCCTGCAACTGCCCCAGGGGCCTCTTTGACAGGCTCGGAATCAGGAACAACTAATTTATCATTTTCCTTTTTCTCTTCCGCCGGTTTCTGTTCCTCAATCCCCGTGGGTGGTGTTTCAGCTGTTGATGTAGTGCTGCATGCCTGGGCTTCTTCAGGTACTGACTCCGATACTTTATTTTCATCAGTCTTTTGGGGGTTTTCCTTCTGGAAAAAGAGGATTTTATCAATTATTCATTATGTTCTAACTCTCGGGCTGGGTGAACAAGACAATACATTATGGAATAGTTGTATGTAAACTTTCAGACTAAAAATATACTGTGTGATTTTAAATGACTGGGACTGGTATATCGCAAATTGTGTGAAAACTATGGCATCTTTCGACAAATTTTGGGACATGATAAAACTAAGTTGTAGCAATTTTCTCCCAGTTTTACAGCAAAATTCAATGTTCCTGAATGAATCTATTGCCAAAAAACCTCTTCCAACTTTACACAGTCATATCTCTGGAGTCCAATGAGATAGAGAGGAGGGACAGATAAGACGATTTTGAATGTTTTGTCTGTTTAACGAGTTGCTAACTTTTACCGTTTGTTCAGAGGATCTGTTTAAAGTGATGTAACACGCTGGGGGGGGTCCAGCCCTAAAAAAAGCTACGCCACCGGCCAAAATCAGGGTACCTTTAGCTTTTTTTAGCTTTTTTTAGCTTTTTTAGCGTGCACCTACGAGAGGCTCGGGCCAAATCTGGGCTCACGCAGAAGGACCTGGCACAGGTTAGTGGAATGGCGCGCGGTCGGTAGCCTGAGAAAAGTGTCTCTTGTCAGTGTTTTAAATTGCGCGCGCCCACTCTGCGGTTGTCCACCATTATTATACAGTCGGACCCCGATTTAGGGACACCATCGGGGGAAGGCTCTTGTCCACTAAATCGGGTTGGCCACTAAATCGGGGTCCGTCTGTAGTACGATTTGTAGTGTTGGTGCCGCTGATACGGTTGCAGGTTGCAGCTATGGAATAACCGCTATTCGGAGCTAATAAGAATTGCCTAGCTCGACCCCCTTTTCGCGAGCTACTTTTACCAGTGTAAATGAGGGTTAGAACATGACAAAAGAGGAAATATGAACTTCATCAGGCAATGAAATTATATATTTTCAGAAAATCAACGAAAAGCCCCAAATTGTGGGGGAATATGAGAGCGGTAAGGCTCTCCCAAACAACCAAATCCAAGTTAAAATGGAGAAAGCTCTTGGTACGTAACCAGGCTCAATAGTTTCAATTTCTATGGACAGTCTCCGATATAATGAAACGTTTTAAATTACATCATCAAACTCTTGTTCTCCTTTTATTTCAGGAGTCCATCTACGAGGAAAAGATGCTGGAAAAGCGCTTCAGCCTAGGGGAAAAAAGAAGTAGAAGGAACGTGGTGATGCACACATCACGCTTGGATAGTAGCTAGTAGCGAGTTTGTTGGTTACAAGACTTCGTTTAGAGATGAAGATAAAATGTTTTTCTAACCTATAACACATACTGATTATTCATTATCATGTTTTTTTGGTTTTGCTCTCTTTCTCCAACAAGTTTTATTTTTTATCATCAGTCTTGCCCATTATGATATTTAAACAGCTCTGTTTTTAGTACCTCTAGCACATGAGAAGGGGCAACGCTCGGGGGAGAGGAGGGAGGGGGAACATTCGCCAAATTCCAATTAGGGCAACTCGGAGTACCCGTCAAACTGCAGCTGTTGCTGCACCCCTTCCTACAGAGAACACAGAAGATACCCAGGTATGTTGCTGGAGCTAATGAGTGGTAGGCGGTAAATGTTAACCAGATCTGAGAGAAAACGTACGTGCAAAACCACGTTTTTTGTTCATAACTCAGGCATTTCTTGACTAACTTGCAAAATCTTGGGCCCGTTGGAAAGAGGACATTGAGCTCTTTCAAATGAGCCTAATAAAACTAAAATCGGCACAAAATGTGCGGCGTCATGGCGCAAAATGCGCGTTTTCGCTACCACGCCGCACATTTTGCGCCGATTTCAGTTTAATTAGGCTCATTTGAAAGAGCTCATTGTCCTCTTTCCAAGGAGCCAAAGATTTTGCAAATTGGTCAAGAAATAGCTGAGTTATGGGCAAAAACGTGCGAAATTCTCACAGATCTGGTTAACATTTACCGCCTACCACTCATTAGCTCCAGCAACATACCTGGGTATCTTCTGTGTTCTCTGTAGGAAGGGGTGCAGCAACAGCTGCAGTTTGACGGGTACTCCGAGTTGCCCTAATTGGAATTTGGCGAATGTTCCCCCTCCCTCCTCTCCCCCGAGCGTTGCCCCTTCTCATGTGCTAGAGGTACTAAAAACAGAGCTGTTTAAATATCATAATGGGCAAGACTGATGATAAAAAATAAAACTTGTTGGAGAAAGAGAGCAAAACCAAAAAAACATGATAATGAGTAATCAGTATGTGTTATAGGTTAGAAAAACATTTTATCTTCATCTCTAAACGAAGTCTTGTAACCAACAAACTCGCTACTAGCTACTATCCAAGCGTGATGTGTGCATCACCACGTTCCTTCTACTTCTTTTTTCCCCTAGGCTGAAGCGCTTTTCCAGCATCTTTTCCTCGTAGATGGACTCCTGAAATAAAAGGAGAACAAGAGTTTGATGATGTAATTTAAAACGTTTCATTATATCGGAGACTGTCCATAGAAATTGAAACTATTGAGCCTGGTTACGTACCAAGAGCTTTCTCCATTTTAACTTGGATTTGGTTGTTTGGGAGAGCCTTACCGCTCTCATATTCCCCCACAATTTGGGGCTTTTCGTTGATTTTCTGAAAATATATAATTTCATTGCCTGATGAAGTTCATATTTCCTCTTTTGTCATGTTATAACCCTCATTTACACTTGTAAAAGTAGCTCGCGAAAAGGGGGTCGAGCTAGGCAATTCTTATTAGCTCCGAATAGCGGTTATTCCATAGCTAATACAGTGTTATGGTTGCTGCAACCTGCAACCGTATCAGCGGCACCAACACTACAAATCGTACTACAGTCGGACCCCGATTTAGTGGACACCCCGATTCAGTGGACAAGAGCCTTCCCCCGATGGTGTCCCTAAATCGGGGTCTGACTGTATAATAATGGTGGACAACCGCAGAGTGGGCGCGCGCAATTTAAAATACTGACAAGAGACACTTTTCTCAGGCTACCGACCGCGCGCCATTCCACTAACCTGTGCCAGGTCCTTCTGCGTGAGCCCAGATTTGGCCCGAGCCTCTCGTAGGTGCACGCTAAAGTCCTTTGATACTGTCTCATCTACAGGGGTATAATACCCGAGGGCCGGGTATGATTCGATCAGTGATTATATTGCTGTAGACAATATGGATTGAATGTGTTACAGTGTACTGACGTACTGTAACAGTGTACTGTAAACTCACTGTAAATCCAAAGATAACATACGTTTCAGTTCCTCTGTTTCTCTGTCCAAGTTAGCGGTGTTTTTCTGGATTGCTTTCTGTGTGTTTCCACCGGCACCGTCTAAAAGGAGTGAAATGAAGGATTTTGGCAAAAACAGTGGATATGGACAGCCCCGGAGGTTCGAAGTGCCCCGGCTTACCCTAATCACAGTCTATAGCATTCCACTATGAGCTAGCTGATCACTCAGCCCCGTAATAGTAGGAGACACTAGCGTGGTAGGCACAAAAAATGTGCACCACATACAATAATTGTTTTTACAAAAACACACACAATTTAAAGCTTTTCAAGATCGATTTATTTTACAAATGTGTGTGGCACTAGAAGACGAGTAACGTCTACCCCTATAGCTTCCGAGAAGCTTCTGTATTCTCGAGAGCTGTAGGGTAGAAATAAAGGATTGGGACAAGAGATTGGGAGACGTACATTTCTTTTCCGTTATCGTATTTCCAGATCGAGCAGCTTTGTTTACCGCCTGAGAAAGAGGACAAAGACATGAGATAGGCGAAAGGAGAGAGTGTTAGTGTGTTAGTGAGAGAGATTCAGGATAGAACGTAACTCACAGAGTTAGATTTTCTATCCTTGGCGGTGGTCCTTCGTGAGAGAACTGTATCTGCAGTTTGCCAGTCAGAAGACATGTTGCTATTAATATCAATTAATAGAAAGATTGTCGACCTTAAACTGAGAGTGGACCAACATAAAATTGGACAAGATTGTTATCACGATATATTAATTGAAGATTGTTGTAGGTAGTAGAGAATAGTCCCCTGAGGATTTTGTATTTTACCCCGCTTAAAATTGACCCCTCCATCACTGAGATACTTTTGTTATGTTGGGAGCATGACGTCACGCATCTATCTCTTATATTCTTATCTCTGCTATTCTGTACATGTGTGAGCGTTCGGACATGCCCGATGTACTGCCTACAGGGAGAACACAGAGATAATTTGGCGACGTCATTCTCCCGTTGCAACAACAAGAATAATAATTATTGCATTATGTTTCATAATGCTATGTTTCCCCGCCAACCATCTAATTTGAAGGCGGGACAGTCATTCCCAATCATTTATCAATCACTCAAACCGTATAGAACAAATCCTTCTGTTTAAGTAGCACTAAATTGTCCGCTGCATCGCGCAGTTCACATTTCCTGAAAACGTGCCATTGACATATTTGATGAAGGAGCAACACCGTTGTCCCTCGCAACTGAGCGTGTTACAGCGAATTTTGTGACCATGACATCTCACTAGCATTTAAACTTGTCGTATTCTACAATCTACACCCCTATGCCATTTTACAAAAGGCATCCGAGTGAGGAAAAAAATATCTCTGTGATGGATGGGTCAATTTTAAGCGGGAAAAGGCAAACTGTCAATGCTCAGAGAACTATACTATTCTCTAGTACCTACAACAATCTTGTCCAAATCTATGTCGGTCCACTCTCACTTTAATAATCATGAGACAGAAGAAAAATAATAGCAACTGATTTATATTTGAAAATTCAAAAATCTATTTAACGAAACAACAAATAAAATGTCCACTACACGGGAAGTTGGTTAAAAACAGTTTTCTGCCTGAAATCAGTAGGCTCTAGTCTCTAGAGAACGAGGAAGTTCCAAAAGGGAATTCATTTTATATCACGACTACATAGCACATGGGAGCAGTACTGTTCGTATAATCAAGATAAATCTACAGTAACTTTGATTGAATTGTTTTGAATCACATACACCTTGTGTTTCCCCTTATTTGCATCCCTCCGATCCAACTCCACCAACTGCTTCAGCAGCTCGTTGTATATGTCTCCACTACCAGCTCCAACCATCTGCTTGAGTTGTGTGGAAGGTGACTTGTCCGAGATATTTGAATTCTTCGGTGATGTTGTTTTTGTTTTAGGAGGGGACGTATTCGGAGGTGCAGATTTTTGAACTCTCTTTGGTTCTCTAAGAATGCCAAGGAGGTGCTGATCAGCATTATTAGGAGCAGGATGAACCAGTGGATTAGTTACAGAGGGAGGAACAAATGACACCTTCCCACCAATAGGTTTATTGATGTTAGTTGAACTGGCATAAGGGTTACTAGCCTGGGGTTGAGATGGACCGAGGTCTGGTTCTTCAATACTGAAAATATTTCGGAGGGATCGGGTAGCTGATGGGTTGACCCTCTCCTTTCGTCTCCCTGATTGAGAACGGCTGCTAGTTCGAAATCCAGAGGATGTTGATGAAGAGGAGGCAGTTCCCTGACTGAATAACCCCGCATACCCTGGTATGAAATCATTTGGTGGAGGGGAGGGAGTTTGATACTCAGATTCCCGCCTTCCAGATAGAGAGGGGTAGTTGGACTCAGTTTGTGCTGGGGCTGTAGCATCAGCATTACCCCAAACATCGCCTCCTCCCCAGTTCGAGGAGGAACTCCCAACGTTGGCTGACTCCCACGCTTCCCAGGACGATGTTGTGTCCCCTCGGGGAGAAACCTGTACTCGGGGTTCTGAAGTGGTGAAAATATTGTTAATTGGGCTCAAATAAATGGAGGATCGATAATTCGAGTTTTATAAAACTAGGGGTAGGGGAATGACGAACACAATAGGGATTCTCAACAGCTGTTTATTTCAAGTTACAAGATCACTGGTATTTGAAGCTTACTTTGTTCTTCCCTGTCGTATGCTCCCCATCCAGAACTGTCGGCCTGCCAGGCTATGGACTGTCCAAGTTTTAACTTCTTACCCATCGCTATTTAGTAAAAATAGGGGAGATTAGCGTGTAAACAAAGATGGATTGTTGGAGGTTTATCCTTATAAATAGTGAAAGGTTGCATCCCTCCGATCCAACTCCACCAACTGCTTCAGCAGCTCGTTGTATATGTCTCCACTACCAGCTCCAACCATCTGCTTGAGTTGTGTGGAAGGTGACTTGTCCGAGATATTTGAATTCTTCGGTGATGTTGTTTTTGTTTTAGGAGGGGACGTATTCGGAGGTGCAGATTTTTGAACTCTCTTTGGCTCTCTAAGAATGCCAAGGAGGTGCTGATCAGCATTATTAGGAGCAGGATGAACCAGTGGATTAGTTACAGAGGGAGGAACAAATGACACCTTCCCACCAATAGGTTTATTGATGTTAGTTGAACTGGCATAAGGGTTACTAGCCTGGGGTTGAGATGGACCGAGGTCTGGTTCTTCAATACTGAAAATATTTCGGAGGGATCGGGTAGCTGATGGGTTGACCCTCTCCTTTCGTCTCCCTGATTGAGAACGGCTGCTAGTTCGAAATCCAGAGGATGTTGATGAAGAGGAGGCAGTTCCCTGACTGAATAACCCCGCATACCCTGGTATGAAATCATTTGGTGGAGGGGAGGGAGTTTGATACTCAGATTCCCGCCTTCCAGATAGAGAGGGGTAGTTGGACTCAGTTTGTGCTGGGGCTGTAGCATCAGCATTACCCCAAACATCGCCTCCTCCCCAGTTCGAGGAGGAACTCCCAACGTTGGCTGACTCCCACGCTTCCCAGGACGATGTTGTGTCCCCTCGGGGAGAAACCTGTACTCGGGGTTCTGAAGTGGTGAAAATATTGTTAATTGGGCTCAAATAAATGGAGGATCGATAATTCGAGTTTTATAAAACTAGGGGAATGACGAACACAATAGGGATTCTCAACAGCTGTTTATTTCAAGTTACAAGATCACTGGTATTTGAAGCTTACTTTGTTCTTCCCTGTCGTATGCTCCCCATCCAGAACTGTCGGCCTGCCAGGCTATGGACTGTCCAAGTTTTAACTTCTTACCCATCGCTATTTAGTAAAAATAGGGGAGATTAGCGTGTAAACAAAGATGGATTGTTGGAGGTTTATCCTTATAAATAGTGAAAGGTCAAAGGACTATAATGTTGATTGTGTAATGGGCAACTAACGACAACGTTAAATGAGATAGGTAGGAGAAAAACTGAGAATTTCTCTCAAATATTATTCAAATTCTATATTATATATCGTTTTACAACATTCGATAATGGAATGTATTATCATCGTAGTACGCCGCGATATCGAGAACAAAAAGGATTCCCGCCCTTTTTTATCTCATCAAGAAAACATGAACATACGTCACAAATATAATTATAACCCATCCAGCACTTTTCTCCCTCTGTAATTTCTCGCCCATACTACAGTTTTATTTCTCTTTAAGAGATCTCCATGACTTCCTCGTCGGTGACGGTGAGAGCAGAGAAGGGGACCATCTCAGTGGAGGAGGTCACAACAGTAGTACCCACGGGGAAGGTATAGTCTCCAGCCCTGAGAAAACATTGTTATATATGTGGTAGGAGGGAGAGGGGCATTTTGGAATCGACCAGTACAGTATCTCTCAACGCCGTTACAGTGGCATATTATGGTGGACAGATGAAAGGGGAGGGGGGACAGAGAGAGGTCTGAGAAAATTGCCATTCAGTGGTATCATATCCAGGCCCTCGTGATTCTTTTCATTTCTTTTTAGTAAATTCAGATCCTTTGTCATTTTGTGATCTTTCTCTGGCACACATGCAGTAGTTATAGTGTCAGAACTAACTCCAATTTTATAGTGTGGCATGATGATGGGTGATGAAGATATTGTAATAACGGGTGTTTCATGTCGCTTTCCAACTCTCAATTCTACCGAGGAATTCGCAAAATTCATAACAACCCCAAACTCAACTCTCCTACAACACAATACGGGGAACACTACTTCGGGAAGGGGAAAAAACAGTGGAAAAAGCAGTGAAGATGATACTCCCAAATCGAAAATTATAGGAAGGATTCCAAAAGATCAGTTCGATACCTCTCAATTCAGGATGCATGCCCACCAAGCGGATAACACCGACCCCCAAATGAGGGTCCTTCTTCACTGTGCAAAGGAGGCTCTAACAGATGCTGGGGTTGTTACCCCAGTAATCAATGCTGATAACAAGATTGGTTGCATTGTGTCGTGCGAGGTTGGAGACTATGGTGAATCAGTTGGACACGAGTACAAAGCTATGTCCGGGTATGGTGTACTTGGGGGTTGTCGAGCGATGCTTTCCAATAGGATTTCCTTTGAATTTAATTTGAAGGGCACTAGTTACACGGTTGCCAGTGGAAACAGTTTGGTTGCTATGGACACAGCAGTTAATCTTATCAGGGATGGTATTTGTGAGATGGTAGTGGTAGGGGTGACTGAGATGATAATCAAGAAGAGTTTCTGTGAAGCCGTTAGTGGTCTACTGGCGGATGGTCTGGAGAGGGGTGAGGCTGTTGTAGCTATGGTTCTCACTAGGCGGGAGAAGGCTAAAGGAAGAGTTTACGGCACGATAAATGGAGTTTGGAGGAAATTCATCGGGGGAAGGGAGGATGTTCTGATGGCGGAAGTATGGAAAGGAGTTCTAGAGGGGATCTCAAATTCTGAGGTTGTTGTTTATGGAGACAACGGTTGGAACAAACATATCTCAGATATTGAAAAGAGTGCCCTTTGCGACCTCAAAACCAACTATATCGAAGGAGAGACAAGAAAGACTTTCGGTGAACTCGGTCCAGCATCTGGGTCGGTAACTATTCTCTCCCTCCTCTACAAAGGAACTGGAGAGAGTCTCATCTCCAATCATGGTACAACTGGTATGTACACTATTATCCATCTTACCGTCCCAGATCCAGGCACCACTCCCAGATGCACCAGTATCTGTGGTCCTAACGCTGCTACTGTCCAGGCTGTACTGAAACAAGATCCATCCAGGGCCACTAGTTTTAGTGGACCAATCAGGGCGGTTCTAGATCACGTGACAGAAGAGGTTGCCATAGAAACAGGATGCGATACCAGGCGACCCTTGTGGCTGGTGGTGGGAGGTGTCGGTGGTAACTGGAATGGAATGGAAAATGTCCTCTCCCGCTACCCAGAATACAGAAGATCAGTTCGAGAAACAAAATCACTTGTTTCTGTTGAAACTCCTGGGATTTCTAAACTATTTTTCCATCTGCTTGAGGTACAGCTCGGCCTAATTGATATTCTACGATACCTCGGAGTAACTTTTGATGGTGTTATGGGTCATAGTTTTGGAGAGATAGCGGCACTCTACGCATGTGGAACTATCACCCGAGAAGGAGCTGTAAGGTGCACAGAGGAGAGAGCTCGAGCGGTCGAGGGATGTGAAAGTGGGGTGATGGTTGCAGTAAAGTTACCAACCTCTCACTCAGATCCAGGAAGGATTGTTCAGGAGATAGTGGGAAGAGTTGATGTAGCTTGTGTTAATAGTTCCAAACTTGTGATCATCTCTGGATCGGAATGCCATGTAACCAGAGCAAAGAGGCTACTTCTGGATTGGGATCAGGGAGTAGCATTTACCGAGGTTTTCAGTGAGGGGGTCCCCTTCCACTCTCGATTTATGAGTGAACATTCAGAGAAGTATCAACAAAATTTGGATTTCCTCGGTTGTAGAAATCTCCCGAAGTTCTTTCATAGCACAAGTAACATGGACAACCCAGTGACACTGACTCCTAAATACCTGGCTGATAACCTGCGGAACCAAGTCCAGTTCCACCGAGTTTACATACAAGTTGTACCTCCTACAGCCCTTGTCCTAGAAATATCTCCAAAGCCAATGCTAACAAGAGGGATGATACACGATTTACCGGGTATAACAACATCCTACCTGATGGGCTCCACTGATGCCCCTCTCATCACTGCACTTACCCAAGTCCACCTTTTTTATCAGGCACTTCCCCTGCACAAACTTCAAACTTTCACAGTCCCCTCAAACCCGGGCTCCTTCATAAAGTGGGACGTTGAGGATTCGTGGTATGTGCCCCTTCCTGATCACTTTCCGAGTAGCAGCCATTGCAGCTTTGGAGATTCGACAAGTTCCCTGAACTATAGCATCTTCTCCCTGGATCTGTCCGAATATGTGCTCAAAGAGGTAATTAGAGTGCCCATCGAGGTAGTGAGGGTAATGATGAAAACCGGTATTGTAGGAATACAAGGGGAAATATTTGGGGAGATCGAGAAAAGATCTGCAACCAATATGTTGCATGTGTTTACGCTTGGTAGGAAGAGGGTGGAGATTGTTTACAATGGTACCGTGGTGTTCTCGGGGACGGTCACCCATAGCGAAAACCATAACAACCGGGCTGCACCCTATGACGTCATAGTGGTAGACCTTATATCACAATTGGAGGGAATTGAAAAGTCCCACAAGATAACCCATATTCATATTCTACTTCACACCCCTCAGCTGATCCAGCTACCACCAGATTACCATATTTTACAGGCAAGTGGAGAACGGGGAATAGTAGCATTTTGGAAAGGTTTGGAGATAAACACTGTTACTGCAGTGGTTACGGAAAAGGCTGGTGGAAGTATGTTGGGAAGAGTAATGGGCATGTTGGGTATCCGAGGAGACCCAGTTTGGAATGAGAGCCTCCACCAGTGTGGTATGGACTCTCTACTAAGTGCAGAACTAGTGGAGCTATTGGAGATGACTACAGGACGGGATATTGACCCGGCGGAAATAATGGACATGACTTTTAAGGACCTCAAGGAGATGTGAACAGTTTTAGTCTTAAAAGTTGACTAGATACCCAAAACTTTTTGTTAATCATATTTTTTCGATTATAATTAATATTTCAGTTTTTTCAGTTATTATTGATCTCACAACATACGTTCATTCCTATCTTAAAGCCATCCTCAAAGACACTTGCACTCATGGCAGCTAGGGACCTAGAACCCATGGTGACATAGGGTAGCTTGTCCGTGGATCCATGAGGGTAAACGATGTACAGGGAAATTAAAATGACGTGATCAACGGCTATAGCCCAACTGTTCAACCTGAGAATTCTGATACAAAGATATCATTTGCCGTACTTATTATTACATGTATGAGGTAACTCCAACCCCCCAGTTTCATCTCCTTGTTTAACGATGGGAGTTACCAAGGGAATCCACTGGGTTCGATTAAATCTAGGCACAGTAATATTCGAATGGAATCTCAGATAGCAACAAAACTTGTGTTTTATCGCGAACTGAACACAGGGCTCTTATTATCAGCAGTGCTCACGTATCAAGGATATTGTGGGTGATGTTTACAGCAGTTCAGTGCATATTTGATACAATATCCTTGATTTTTTTTCGATTTATCAGCATTTTTTCAGATGTTTTGTCTGAAAAATGCTTAAAAATCCCGATAAATCGAAAAGATACGAATAACGAAAAGTTTTAGGAATCTTGTCACCTATAAAACTTAATAAATTAATGATTGAATGTTAAACATATCATATATAAATGAGAGTCAATAATTTTGAAAATGAAAGTTTTAAATTATCGTATTCTTACCTCTCACTCTTCTTGCAGACGACTTGGTAAGGTCGGAATACCTCAACATTTCCCTTTCGGATCACAGTGATGTCTACATTACTGCCAGATCCCAGATCGTTTACAATACCAGCTCGAATAGCATGGAAAACCAAATTTTTAGCTTCCTCCTCCTGCAAGAATTGGAGACCACTTGGTCAGACGCGAAGGGAGCGTTGGTCGTTGAGATGACGATGAACTGTACTTATAAAGTGTTTGTGGTAGGGGAGGGGGATTTAGGATAAATGAATCGGATGTAGCAGTATGTAAGCCCTACACTGTAGGGTAAACCGGGGGAAAACGAACCACCGGGGCAATTCGGACCAAGTGCTGCCCGTCCACAGTGGGTAATGATGGTCGTTTAGCAAAAAAATTAATTTTTGCTGATACTTTGTCACATGATAAAGAATTGTTAGGCTTGCCCAATAGAAAAAACCGGATCCAAAAATATTGAAATTTGACTGAGTTATGGCTAATATAAGATGCGCATATGGAAATGTTGGTGGTAAAATCTATTTTGGTACAAATTTTGGTCAATTTTGAATGTGTTTTTTGACATTATGAATAATCTACATTTCTCAAAATTCATAACTGCCAAATTCATCACAAGCGTGTCTTTCAAGTGTTTTTTACTGTATGTGGATTGGATTTTTCGTTCCCACGTGGTGAAACTTTCCGTGCACACGGTAAAATACCCTATTTTTATTGA
>AVPN01000248.1:62994-73360 GCA_000695325.1 Pleurobrachia bachei | reverse complement strand
CTCGGGGTCTTCAACATCTTCTGTCCTCTCCTCGGGGTCTTCAACATCTTTGGTTCTCTCCTCGGGGTCTTCAACATCTTCTGTCCTTTCCTCGGGTCTTCAACATCTTCTGTCTACTCCTCGGGGTCTTCAACATCTTTTTAGCTTCCCCAAGAATCTGTAACATCCTCTGGTTCTCTCCTCCGAATCTGGAACATCCTCTGGTCCTCTCCTCAGAATCTGGAACATCTTGGATTCCTCTCGTGAATCAGGATCTGCAATTTGTTCTAGTCATCGTCTCATGGATTTTAGTTTGATTTTTGTTTAGTTTTGAGCTGTGCTGCCGCCCTACCACCCTATATTTCGAAAATTGTTGTGCACAGCTCCCATTCCCAGCTGTTTCTTGTCTTGTCTTGTCTTGGAAACAGTTGTGGTCCCACGCTGATCTGAAAATAACAGTGTAAGTAAGTTTAAAATTTTGAATTTATTTCGTTTTGAGTTTATTTTTATAGATGTGTCTGTTTACATTTTTACAGGCTCCATCAGTCCACCATGCGTCCTTTTTCAATCTACGCAACCTCCTCTACATTCCGTAAACCGTGCGAACTGACACTGTCACGGAGTCAACCTCCGCTACAATATCAGCCATCCCACTATCGGAATCGTCCCTCATTTCACCACCCTGTTCGCTCCCGGGGGAAGGCAGAGCTGCATTATATGCCTTCTCCAAAGCTTCTACCCAATCGACTTCCTCCTCAGCTCCTTCTTCTATTGGCACCCCGCTGTGGACTTCTTGTCTTTCAACCTCCTGATCCACCTTCTCTCTCAGTCTCTTTAGTTCCTCTGAATTTTCCTTAACAATTTCCTCCATCCGCTTCCGTTGCTTTCTTTCTTTCTCCAATTTCTTCTTCAACTGTTTT
This sequence comes from Pleurobrachia bachei, assembly GCA_000695325.1. Lineage (NCBI taxonomy): Eukaryota > Metazoa > Ctenophora > Tentaculata > Cydippida > Pleurobrachiidae > Pleurobrachia > Pleurobrachia bachei. The sequence continues at coordinate 72,461 of AVPN01000248.1, read as the reverse complement.
CTTTTTCTCTTCTCGCGTAACCTTAGAAGTGAGAGGACGAAGGAGTCTGAGAGAAGACAGTATAAAAGTCGATAGTGAATGTACCTCTCCTTCCAATAATTTATTTTTTCCTCATACAAATTTTTTCTAGGGACGTACACTGTACCCTTCTCTTGAGCCTCCTTAATTTTCTTATTGTAATAATAACGCCTGTCTCGGGCTCTTTTTAGTTCCCTGGCTCTGTCGGGAGCATTTGGACCCCAATCTTCTCCGCTTCCGTTTCTTCTCTTCGGCCTACACCGCTTCCTTACATTAGCCGTCCCTGCATTGTTCTTGTCCTTCACTCTCCTTATCTCTCTTTCTCTTTCTCTCACTCTTTCTTGTTCTCGTTCTCTTTCTTTTTCTCTTTCATTCTCTTTTTCTCGTTCTGTTTCTCTGTTCTTATCTTCTTCTCTTATTCTATCTCGTTCTCCTTCTCTTCCTCTTTCATTATCATGCTCCGCCCCTCTTGGGCTTGCTAACGCTGGCAAGTCTAGCCTCTCAGAATAAGCAATTGACTCTGCCCCCAGATCTTCCACAAATGAATAAATCCTTGGTCCAGGGCACCCGACCCCTGTCCAAACATTAGGGGAGGGCGACAACAACTCCGGCACCCGTAGCCCCGCACATTCCTCCATGTCCATATAATTCATAATGTTCTAAGAAAGTTATAGGATTCAAAATTTAATTAAATAAAGCATTTAGCAACTTCCAAATCCAAAACGAAACTGAATCGACAACTTATGGCACATTTCGGACTTCGGTTTTTCATGTCGATATATACGATGGTCGTTGGGCCCCTTTCTCTCTCTTTCCACACAGCCGTGACTCTTCTTCTGGGTTACGCCATAATTTCTTGCAAGTAGAACTTATACTCCCTACATTTCTGGAACAAATATTGTTACCTTTGGAACAAGTCTGTCTCTAATCTGGGACAGGTATCCTCACCTCGCCTCTCTGGAACATATGTCATCATTTCGCCTCTCTGGAACAGGTATCCTCACCTCGCCTCTCTGGAACAGGTATCCTCACCTCGCCTCTCTGGAACAGGTATCCTCACCTCGCCTCTCTGGAACAGGTATCCTCACCTCGCCTCTCTGGAACAGGTATCCTCACCTCGCCTCTCTGGAACAGGTATCCTCACCTCGCCTCTCTGGAACAGGTATCCTCACCTCGCCTCTCTGGAACAGGTATCCTCACCTCGCCTCTCTGGAACAGGTATCCTCACCTAAAGCAAAACTCAAATAAAAATATCTACACAGACAAATGTAAAAATGTCCCTCCATCAGTCCACCATGCGTCCTTTTTCAATCTACGCAACCTCCTCTACATTCCGTAAACCGTGCGAACTGACACTGTCACGGAGTCAACCTCCGCTACAATATCAGCCATCCCACTATCGGAATCGTCCCTCATTTCACCACCCTGTTCGCTCCCGGGGGAAGGCAGAGCTGCATTATATGCCTTCTCCAAAGCTTCTACCCAATCGACTTCCTCCTCAGCTCCTTCTTCTATTGGCACCCCGCTGTGGACTTCTTGTCTTTCAACCTCCTGATCCACCTTCTCTCTCAGTCTCTTTAGTTCCTCTGAATTTTCCTTAACAATTTCCTCCATCCGCTTCCGTTGCTTTCTTTCTTTCTCCAATTTCTTCTTCAACTGTTTTCTTTTTCTCTTCTCGCGTAACCTTTCTTCACTCTCCTGCTTCCTCAGACTCTCTTCTGTCATATTTTCAGCTATAAATAAAGCATTTAGCAACTTCCAAATCCAAAACGAAACTGAATCGACAACTTATGGCACATTTCGGACTTCGGTTTTTCATGTCGATATATACGATGGTCGTTGGGCCCCTTTCTCTCTCTTTCCCTCTCTGGAAATAGGTTAAATACAACGCTATGGATTACAGCCCATAGTACAAAAGAAGCTGTTGTTAGTAAAGTAAGAGGTAAAAAGCTTCAACAAATAGAAATCAAATATTAATATCAAACAACACGTATCTCCCTCTGTGGATATCTTGATTTAGGATATAATAGGGTTTCTAAGATAAAAACTGATGCACAATAAACTAAGTACTACCGCCCATAGTAGAAAAGAAACTGTTGTAAGTAAAGTAGGAGGTAAACAGTTTCAACAAATAAATAAATAGTTATTATGACAAACACCACTGGCCCCCCTCTGGTGATATCTTGATTAGGATTAGGATTCTAAGATAAAAGGTGATGCACACACGACAGGCACCTACGGGGAATGAATTACGAATTTGTCTCTCTCCATATTCATGTGTGTTGGTTTTCCCCCATGGAAATTTGATCCAAGTTTCCTGTAGTTCGTGATGTTACCTGGCAACCGACTTATATTATGTATGCCTCTCTTTTATTTCTTTCCCATTTTTTTCGACTCTCTCTTTCTCTCTAGCTCTTTCTCTCTCTTTCTCTCTCTCTCTCTCTCTCTCTCTCTCTCTCTCTCTCTCCCTCCTAGGTGCTTGTTATGAGGTGTAATAAATCTCATGACCGGCCGTGTCTATTCAGATGACTGGCCACCCAATTATAGTGGATGGCTTATCCCATTCAAATACATTTATGAACACGAAAAAGTATATGTCCCTGCCCACAACAATGCGCAATGGACCATGCAACGACGTGCGAATGTGCGATTTGCTCTGTACACGGTCCATATTCTATCCATATATCTCTCGATCTCTATCCAAACAACTACTATCAGAAATAGTATACTTTTTTGGTTCACAGATCCCTTTCTGGATGTTACTCTCACTTTTAGGCTCTCTATGGCTATTCTATCTCCATCTCTCTTCTTCTTTCACGCTCAGACACTTCTTTCTCTTTCTTTTTCTCAATATCTTCTCACTACCCCTCTATCTTTATCACTATCTCTTCTTATCTTTCCTCCTTAGAGCTTCCTCACATTATATTTTCTAGAATCTCTATTTTTCTGGATCTGGGCGTGTCACTACCACTTTTTCTATTATTACCCTATGACCATCGTACACTCTATTAGGTACAGTATTATATATCTTGATTAGGATTGTCTTTTTTTAAGTAAAGTAAATCCAAGCGCTTCAAAAATCGGTCTTTAAATGAAAAGTATGACATAAGAAATATGATATATACTTTATGCAGGTAATGATTCAACAAGTTCACTACCGAGCTCTTTTTGGTGCTCTCCCTACTACATCTTTCTATCTCTCTACCTTTCGAACTCAGGTCCCCATTCTAATCCCGAATCTCTCTTCCTCTATATCTTATTCTCACTCTATCTCTCCCTTTCTCTATCTACCCTTTCTCCCTCTCACTCTATATCTTTGAATCTGACTCCCTATATCTCTCGCTATCCCTCTCTTTCAATCTATCATTTTCTCTCTCCGGTCCTCTCTTTCTCTCGATCTAGTCTCTCTTAACGCTTCTCTCTTTTCCTCCCTCTCTCTCTTCTCCCACTGTCTTGCACCTTTTCCCTCCGACTATGCCTCCGTTTATTTATCCTTCTATTCATCTGACTTTCTCTCTCTCTCTCTGACTCTCAATCTATCCCTGTCTACAGTATATCTCTGGAAGCCTGTTTTCCTAATTATTGCATATTATCGCTCCTGCTAATGGTTCGAAACTTTCCTCAATCATCATTCACCAGTTCCTATTCTAATTCTGTTCACATATCCTTCTACTAATTCTACTATCAAAGGACTTGGTAATATTATACCTATGCTATGACCTCAACTCTTTCTCTCTAGATTTCTTTCTAATATGGAAAGGTCCTTCTCTCTCTCTGGGTCCCACATGAATCTCTGAAATCTTCACCCCGGTTATTTGTAAGCTCAATCACTGATTTTCAAAATCCAAATATGAACCACTGCATCTTATCTAGCTCTCTGGGTCTTACTCTTACCTCTCCACTCACCTCTCTGTATCTCATTGTTTCTCCTCTCTTTCTGCCGCTGCTCCTCTCTATATCAGCTCTCTCTCTGTTATACTTCTGCATCTCTAACTCTCTCCGGTTTTACTTCTCTATACCCTCTATCTCTTTACTACCTCTAGTCTCTCTACATGTGTATTTCTACCCTTCTCTCTTTCCCCAGTTTGCTGTACCTACCCTAGAGGTGACTCTGTAACCAAATAGTTGGGGAGTACAAAATTGTAGAGGCATGCAAAAATATGTTTCTTGACTCACTTAGAAAGCAAGACCAAAAGCCCAGAAACTCAACAAACTATTCTGCACGTGTTTCAACACGTAAACTTCCCTGCAAAAAAAAATCTAAAAGCGATTTAACTTATAATTTATATATCAGATATCTATGTCGCGAGTTCGATACTAATTAACTAATTAAATTAATGTAAGGGCTCCATGATGTACGCAATTAAAGGTGTACTGCTCCTAATACACACACCCAACTGTCGTACCACTAGATAATAGCTCAGAATAATGCACTAACCAGGGTAACAAAGTAAACACGCGATATGACTATTGGCAAGAAATGGAATAAGTAATACATCACAATGATGGGCTAAAACACTCACAGTTGTCGTTCCTCTTACGGTTGTCGTCCTCAGTAATCCACTTCCTCATCCGGGTAGTCCTCGGCCTCCACTCACATAGGGTCGCAGCAGCACCGCAGCATAACAGTAGTATCTCAGTAGCATCAGGGTACTCCTCCAGTACTATCGATCCTCAATCATCCAGTAAAGAAGTATAACTGTAGAGCAGGGACATCTCAGGAGCTGTAGTAGAGATCCTCTCTGTAACTGGTCCGACCGGAACTGCCCTCAATGGGAAATTCAGCTTCCTTAAGTATTCCTTTTCGTCGGAATACTCGGCGGGTATTGGATTACTCGGCGGGTCCCAGCGGGAATACTCGGCGGGCCAAACATGAGGCTGTTATTGGATTACTCGGCGGGTCTCATCGGGGAACTCGGCGGGCCAAACATGAGGCTGTTAGTATCAGGTTACATTCATGATTCATCCCACAACAATGCAGTGCTGGCAAGCACTACGGTGTAAATATTATATATATGCACACGGTTCCCCGTGTACAGATTGACCGTTTAACAATTGTTAAACGTTCGTTAATCAATCTTTATAAAAAGTTGATGTTGGGGTGATGTGTTATTCAAGTAGTAATAGTCCTATTAGTTTACATAGACATGATGTATAAAATTAGGGCTTGGAACGAACCAAAACAACAACAACAGACATGATTGTAAAATGTAAGTGAAGAGAGACATACGATACGATATATTATCATATTATTCTGAGACAATTACAAGAATCAAAAGCACGCGGCCATCTCTTACCCATCGGAGAAAAGTGCAGATCTGGTTTCTTCTCTTGAAGTGCTTCCCCGATCCTGTGTGAGAGATATATCTGGTTGGAGAGAGTTAGAGAGAGAAATGGATAGAAATCACATAACACCAGAAGTTGGGAGTGATGAATTAAGAAACTGTCAACAAAAACTAAAATATTCGCCGTATCAGTTGAGGACTGACGTCGCCCGTATTTCATACCACTACTTACTATTCCCAAACTTCATACCTGCTTCTGGAGATGAGGAGTCGAAGTCGGAAGAAGTACTAGAGAGAGAATTAACAAACAACCTCATGCGTTAGTGGAAGCTGTCAATACCACTCATCAACACGGTTCAAAAACACAGCATCCCGACAATGTGATCTGCTCCTTCATAATTTGTCAAGTTATACCATAGATATCACTGCGAGGAAAGGGGGGTTATGATAGAGGGATCAGGGGTTATGATAGGGGGTTATGCTATGGGTAGGTGATATGAGCAGGATATGTATCCCCCACAGAATGCATGATACCATCTGATCAGGCTCTGATGATCTGTTCTGATACCACTATGTCTGTCTGAGAGATGTGGTGCAGTATAATTATAGCTGCCCTATTGTGATATCGGCTCTGACAGACCAATATGCTTTGACAGTGTCGGCTCAATACGAGTAGAGAGATATCAGGGAGCTGGAGGCCTGTTCATAGCATTGGCAGCTGACAGAAGAGACCCCATAAAGATGGTCTTAGCATATGAGAAAACGTGATGTGAGACTAAATCATCGCTAGATCCTCTGTTCCAGCCCTTCTGTTGAGAGGTAAGGACAGAGAGGATGGGTCATGGGGGCCGGGGGTCTACATAAAAAACAGGGGCATCGCATTTTATCAAAACTATTACTCCAGACTGCTATCACACATAAACCTTACTAAACCCTCTGACCTCTCTCACATCCCTTACTCAACAACATAATACAACTCCTGATCTCTCCCCCACAAATTACATGGCCGCTACTAAACAATTGTAATAGATTTGTCACACAATGCATCTTGTTGGGCCCCTAATGTCGGATGCAACCTCTTTATCACCTAGTGATATACTCAGAATCCTTCAGTTCTCAAGATACATAACAATCCATTTTGATTTATCACTGATCAATCGCCCACCATTCACCAACCCCGATATCACGATCAAATTTTACCCTATTGAAGCGCTAGGGAGAAGTTCAATCAATCAAATTAATTACCCGAGGTGGCCTGACTTCTGTGTGCCCATGTGTAGATCAGTTCTATGATTTAACACAACAGCTCTATATACATATTTTGTAGTTTGTACCCTGATCAGGGTACCAGGAACCGACCGAATCAGGAAATACTATAGTGCCTAATTGGCTGATAAACAGTCACGTGACCTAAATAACGAAATCTGATTGGTTGTGTATTTGTGTCATTCAGTTATACCCTAATTTCTTCCAATGAGTGCAACTGTCTGGCAACCCCCTGGCAACTCACAACTGAGAGACCTCTGTTTTACCCCGCCGACCCCATCTAAACGCACTTAGAGAATCCGATCGGTTCTCGCATTCTGAGAAGAAAGTCATGCCAATTGACTCTATTCGCTAACAGTAATCAACTACTGGGGGGGATCACGCGGAGTAAGTCCTATTCTTGCTCTGGGTACTCGGGACATGTAATACCCGTTATATCCATGTAATATATTATGTAGCTGCATGATTACGGAGGGCAATCATATATTGTCTCAACAAAGCAATTGTGAGGGGATTCGGACACATAGACAGGGGGTTCTGAGACAGACAGGGGGTTCTGAGACAGACAGGAGGGTGATCAACGAGTCTGTTCTTCTACTACTAGAGCTGGCACAGATTAATAGGTTCAACAGGGGGGTGCAATCCTGTATAGAGGACCAGGTCATCACTTGATTCTCTGCAGCTACAAATGGCCGCGTATGTTCTACAAATGAAGATGAGGTCGAAACAGAGAATACTACTCAACAACTGCCGCCAAAAAGTCGACCAAACCCGGTTTGATACAGTATACAGATACCATACAACGCACAGCCAGTATTGCTATGTATATCATTTACTAAACGGTTTACCAAAGCATAAACCGACATGAAGTTCTTTACTACACATTTAGAAATGAAATCATTACAATCACTAGGCCGGGGCTGAAACTTACAAGTTTGGATGTATCCTGAATCGTGCTTCTCCTGGACGGTAACCATCCTCTCTTGGGCCTTGGACGGGGGCCTCTTCGACTCCTGAGTCCTGATGGAGAGAATGTGAACTGTTAGCAACATGGTTGGTCAGACTCAGAGTGGAAATGGATTAATTGATGGGTAGTTAATATACCGTGATCTGACTGGTCGTCATGTGTTGACTTCTGAAACTGATGATAGAGAAAGAGAGATGTAGGATTTCGTTTGACATAGCTATATGTGTGTGGAAGTGGGATTTTAATTGGGTCAACATATTGGGATTTGGGCATGGTAAAATTTAAAGTGACACGGTTCTGGGGTGGAGAAAGTTAGAAGATGGTAGTACATGAACAACTATCACTTTTCAACAGATTTCTCTTCTGCAGCATTCTCCTTCAAGATGTGTATAGAATAATTTCAACAATAATTAAAAAAGACAGTGTCCAAGCACCAAGAAATAGTCATTTGTGTGGTGTTAAAACAGCTGGATATGTATCAGGGAGGAATTTGCCTCCAAGGTAACCCTGGTAACCGATTGGAAATGGTAACCATGGCAGGTAACCATGTGTCAAACACCCAGCTCATCTCCAAAACATCATTTCTTGGCTTTCTTTCCCAACATTTTGAGCATCATCTCTGCTTTTCGTTTGAAGGTAGGTGTGGAGTTACCACTACTCCCATTTGGTTTTTTACCCTTTTTCCGTCCCTCACGTTCTTCAATCTCTGCCATCTCTCGTTCGATTAGAGTGATGAGGGTGTTGCATCGCCGCTGTAGTTCCTAAGTGAGAGATGGTTGGATAAAGTGACACAGTTGTGAGTAGGGACAGGGAACTATTTGGCCCAAAAATCAAATTGTACCCCCCCCCCCCTTACAAGCATCGATCTTGCCAACCTAACAATGATATGACCCAATTGATCAGACAAACAAGAATATATCAAAGTCACACGTGGGGCACGTACCACGGCAGTCCGGGATTTCAGGAACCAATCAAATCTGAAGAAGGGAGAGTTCCGGACTTCAGTTCTCAGTTCATCGTAAACATTCTCCTTATCAATACCAAGATGAAACAACTTACAGATCAGGAACCTGAAACATAATTAGTTGCAAATGCCAAACTAGGAACTTGAAATACCGGGGTAATAAGTTTATTTCTGATTAAATTAATTAATTAGCTAATTAATAATAACCTGTCTTCTTCCTCGTTGTAGTGTTTTCCCTTGTTTGTACCGTATTGGATCTTCAGTTGGTGGAATGGTGCACGATACCTGTAACATATAATACATTTCAAACACGATATACAACTGTGCCTATAGAGTTCTGGTAGCTGTAGTTGCCTATTTCAATCATAGTTTTATCGATAATCAAATATCCTAATCGTATCCAGCATAATAAAAAGGTAAGATACAAAATGAAGGGGAACACCAACCTGGCCATTTTATTTTCAAGTGCACGTCGGGTATTCTGACGGCGCTCCAACTTCAATTCTCCTCGTTCTATCTGGGCGTTGATCTTCTCTAGATCCTGAAGTTCACCACACCTCTCCCAGAATACTTCCATGTAGGCTCGAACCTGAAGGGGCGAAATGATTAGTCTGATAAGGAGGGTATAGCTACTCTGCTAACTTGAAACAGTGTCTAAATATTTGAAACACGTGTAGGCTCGAACCTGAAATAATGAGTGTGATATAAGTAAAATGTAGTTCTTACACTGAGCTGATTTTTTTCAGTTTGTGCACATAAACTTCATTATTGTTTTGAAGATCGAATAATTTCAAAGTATGTATCTTAGGGGGAAATCACACTGGATGGAGTTTGATCGCTGGAGTTTGAACTGCGCGAAAATCACACTGCGGCTGGATGGATATCTCGCGAAATACAGGAACGCGCGGCCGCCTCACCACTTTTTTGTAGAGCTCGTCAACAAAAAAGCCGTGAGGCGGCCGCACGT
>AVPN01000248.1:47994-57994 GCA_000695325.1 Pleurobrachia bachei | reverse complement strand
ATAATCGTGTCATCTAGGGTTTTAAATAATAGTTAGTGGTGACTGGTGGCCGTAGTTAAAGTAAAACTCTTTCTCTTGCTCTCTTTAGTTAAAGTATTAATCTTTCTCTTGCTCTCTTTAGTTAAAGTAACAATCTCACCTGAGAGAAGATCAACACACGTGAGCCCCGTTCTTTCAACTTGAACAGCAACTTATCGAGTACCACCATTTTACCACTGTTCGCCGCCAGATGCATGTCTGTCGTGTACGGCGGACCTGAGAATGGGGAGGTATAGTTAGATAGTGGACAGTGGACCTGAGAATGGGTGACGGTAGTGTGATAGTTAGTTAGATAGTGGACAGTGGTGGATGGTGGACCTGCATCCTCCATGGACTAATTACAAATTACAAATCGTGGGGCATCATGAAACATGTGTATAGACCTTAAAAACTAATTAATTAACTATACCAGGTTCAGCTCCGTCAAACAAGTACGGATGATTACTGCACTTTCTCAGCTGCATTAGAATATTGAGGAGGCGAGTTTTTGCAGCGTTACCGGCACCATTGATTGTGTCAATGTCCTTCATCAAGATCTTGGTGTACCTGCAGGAAAATAAAAAGTTAATGCTTTGTGTACCTGCAGGAAAATAACAAGTTAATAAATAAATAAATTAATTAATAACAAGTCAATCCTTTGGCATCTCCTGACATTTAATTAGCTGCTAGTTAGAGATTCAAGCCCAGTCATGACAATACCGCAACTCTACCGCGGTAATCCGGGAAATCGGGGACCGATTGGTAATGTATAACTCTTACCACACCTCCCAAATATCTTGTAATGTCAGTTGTTAGTACTCTTACCATTCCCGCTGCATTTTACTCATGCCCACCCAGATCTTTATTTCCTTCTTGGGCAACAGTGATTTCTCCACGTCACTCTTTAGTCTCCTCAACAGGAAGGGACGGAGAACATTGTGGAGTTTTTGTACCATCCCTCCATCTTCAACTGACAGACAGTCATCGGAGTTGAACCATTCGTCGAAATCCTGGGATAATTAGTGATGATTAGAGGATAATTAGTTATGATTAGAGGATAATTAGCTGATAATTAGTGATAATTAGTTGATTAGATGTGTAGTTTTAATATAGCATCTCGTTTCGAATAGCTCTAGGAAACACTGTCATGCACAGATTGACGCAGGGACATCACAACCAGAACAATTTAATTCATTAATTTTACTTATTAATTTTACCTCTACTCGTTACCATGACGACCCCACTATTATTTAGAGGTGTTAATAAAGGTGTTTTACCTCTAGCTACTTATATATAAGTAGCTAGAGGTAACGAGTATAATTATACTCGTTACCATGACAATTTAGAGGTGTCTAGAGGTGTGTTAGGGTGCGTTACCTCTGATTTAAGGTGTTTTACCTCAACTCTAAAGTAAGATCTAGTAGGGTGTTTACTGTTTTACCTCAGAATTACTGAACACATCGGGGAGAAGAAAGTTGAGGAGTGCCCACAGCTCGTGAAGATTGTTTTGGAGGGGTGTCCCGGTGAGGAGAAGTCGGTTAGTTGAGGCAAACATTCTCATTGTAACTGACAACTGGAACGTGGTGTTAGAGTTAGAGTTTGCCTAGCTATACTGTGCCCCGCCCTCGAAACTTAAATGCAAAGAAGGGTTAGACCATAACAATTTAGAGTTAGGGGGAAAGTTTTTCTTTCTAACCCCATCTCCCCTTCTTCAATCTTACCTTTGAGTTTTCATTTTTAATCCGATGTGCCTCATCGATCACAATGTAACGATAAAGGAACTTTTTAATCGCTGCCTTTTCTATAATGCACATCTCATACGAGGTGATTAGGACATCCCAGTTACCTCCCTTGATCTGGTTTTCTATGATCTCTCGCTGTAAAGATATGTGGATATTAGTTAATTAAATGAGGATCAAATAAATTAAATGGGGATATACGTATTATCAACTGGGGGAAGGGGATGGCCACCTTTGCCATCGCATTTAGTCACTCCCCCAAGTGAGCAAAGACCGAGAAGGAGGAGAGGAGGAGGGGAGGGACTAATTGTTGGGGAATAAAAACTTTATAATGTACCGTAAAGTACGTCGTGTGGGTTCTTACTTACCCTCTCCGGTTCACTACCAATAAGCACAACACAATTCATGGATGGGCACCATCTTTTGAACTCGTTTTTCCAATTCTGCAGCGTTGATTTGGGTACCACAACGAGATGTGGACCGGGAATGTTTCGGTAGTGTTTCATGTATCCGATCAGGGAGATGGTTTGGAGAGTTTTGCCCAGACCCTGTAAGAAGTAGGAAGATCGTGTTGAAATAAGAGTGTAGTGGTATTGTGTGTAGTGGTTAAGATGGTGAACCAATTAAGGTATAAGGACTCCTTATTAAGGAGTGGACAAATTTATTAGTAATATTAATACGGGTTAATGAATGTGCTTACCATTTCATCAGCGAGAATTCCATTAAGTCCGTTTTCGTAGAGTGAGATTAACCAGTTCAAGCCTCGAACCTGAAAAGAAACATTTCCTTTGGTTAAAAGAAACAAGAGAGGGGGAGAGATTGAAAGATTAAGTGAGAGATAGGAAGAGTTTAAAAAGAGAATAAAGAGAGTCTAAAGAGAGCCTAATAAGTCAATATCAATCCCGATGGTGAATCCATCCTGGCTGAGTTCTTTTCCCCCGCGCCCGGACCGCCAAACAAAGCTTGGCGCGCGAAAGACTCAACTCTTTATCCGTTCGGCGGTCGATATATCCCGCGCCCGCCGTCTTAATAGTGTATCATATGGTCATTGTGAGATCTTGAATTCATTCTATCACTTTGCAGCATGTTAGATCTAGATGATGGCCGGGGAAAGGTAGAAAGAAATCAGATGTGTGGTGAAAAGGTAGAAAACAGTCACAGGAAGTTAATCCCAATAGTTCTGCATTTAAAGTGAGAACAATAAACCGGCCAACTCGCATGATAAACGTTCTAATCTCATACCTGATAGTCTCTCATTTCCCCGAACTTGATATAATAGGGGGAGCTATCAAAACGAGTTATAACATTTGACGCATTTTCTACAGTTGCTCCCTCCAGCATTTCTTCATCTTCTTGTTTTTCTGGGGAAATAGAATTGTTAGTTGTTGACTGTAGTTAGCAGGAGTTAGTAGTTGTTAGTTAAAGTGTACAATCCTTTTTTTTTCTGGAAAAGAGAATGGAGTAGGGGGAGAAATGTGGGAGCATTGAATGGAAGGGATTGTGATCGGAGATTGGTTGGTTGCATTTATCGACCCTGTTTAGTTTTTGACCAAACAAGCAGCTGTACTGGCAGACAAAGCTGCTAAAATGAGAGTTCTGTCCCCCAACAAATTGTACCTGTTTTACGATGCCTGTGAGATCCAACCTTTCCCTCCGAAGCTGAACTTTTACTCTTAGACGAGGTTCCCTATAAAAGTAAGCAAGGAATGAAAACATCTGTTACTACACAACACCAACTGCGTAAAACAATTCAATATTTTATGGTGAAACTCGGTTGGATAAAGGAACGATGAAGTGATAAAAGGGGGAGTTTTGACTTACGGCTGAAGGTTTGACGGGGCTCTTGGCTGTTTTGTCAGCTCCTGTCATAAAATGGGCAAACAACTCTGTTTGCTGGAGCAGGAAATCAAACCTTTTCTTTTTATCATCCGTCTGAGAGAGAGAGAGAGAGTTGGTGGATGAGTTTACAATAACTTATGAAAGCTGTGTGTGACTGTGTATTATAAGTACAAAACTTTCCATCTTTTCTCTCCCTACCCCCTCTCCTTCTCTCAACCTTACTCCTCCTCCCCCACCCCCACCCCTTTTTCTCCCCCCGTCCCTCCCTTAACTATTACTCCCTCCTCCCTATTACTTACCCTCATGAGGCCCATCATCTCTCTGTCCATCTTGCATTGCTCCTTTATAGCACGTCCTATCTTCGACTCCGCAACAGGTCTCTCTTCTTCAGACATTGTGGAGAGTACACTACTAGAGGAATTTTTGTGATGAGTGGGTACAATAAATAGTTTTTGGCGATGTAGATTAAAATTTGCTTTGTTCAACCCTCCTTCCTCCCCCTTCCTCGAGTTTGAACAAAACAAATTAAAATAGCATGTTTTAGAATTTGTCCAAACTACAATGGATAGAACCCGGTCGGTACACGGATTTCAGTTGCGTGCTAATAAATGCGGATGAGCGAAAATTTTTACAAAGCCATCGAGATGAGGAATTGACCGAAACAAGTAAACAACCAATCAGAACTCGTTATTTAGGTCACTTGATTACTGGTTATCAGCCAATCAGGGACCAGTATTTCCTGATTCGGGTCCTGAACTGAATTAACTCACCATGTTCTCTTTTCACGGGCCCGTTCAATCATTTCAACCTCAGCAAGGCCAGCAGGTAGCCCCCTGTTGTAGGAGAGGGAGGCGAGGGTAAGGAGCTCAGGAATCGTCCCCTTTTCAGTCACATATTCAGGTGTGTACGGTTCTGTGGAAATTAGTATATGTATTTGGAAATTTAGGCGGAACTATCATTTGCCACTTTCAGAAATACATGAAGCACATTATTTCCAATTTACAAGTGTGAAGAAGAGGTTATATGCCAGGTCATTACCGGCCATATTTTGGTTAACATGGTGGAACAGACAACAATTAATAGAGGGTGGTTCGGAAACATGGACTATGGAGCCACTTTGAGATTACTGATGGGTCAATACCTGTCTGTGCCTCGCTCTCCCGGTACATGGTTTGTACCCCCACGGACCAAGTCCGAGGGGTGGCAGGCCGGCTCTGCTGTTGTTCCTGGGGTGGCATCAAGGGATCCACTCGCGTGGTCTGGAGGAGGACATCAGGAGGCACTTGTTGGAGGAAGGGAATGATGGGCCGTCGGGAAAACTTGTAACGATCCCCACCGGATACAGAGAGATGGGCGTTCTGTAGAGTGAGAAGTTTCGTTAAAAAGAAGTATCTTTGAAAATTAAGGTTATAATTTATTCAAATATTAATTCCATCGTATTAGATTTGATTTATTAGTACCTGGTGTGCCATTTGGAGCGGTTGCCTTGTATTATAACCCTGCCATCTGCGGCTCATGAACTGTGGAACCGGATCACAGTTGTCTATCTTGATCTGCTGGCTGGGGAAATGTCCCAGACCAGAAAACATTGGCCCATAATGGGGAACTTTTTGCTGAAATGTGATCCGCTGATTAGTTACATGGAAACTCAAACATTACAACCGTGCATGGTATCACAATTATATTGTCTAACATTTGATCAACTTTATCTTTACTCACCACCCGATCTGGAGCAATGTACGCTTTATATCTTTCCCTGGCATGATCCCTGTTACTGGACAACGTAAACAACGGATCTGCAAGAACATTAATTGTTAATTAGGGCTTGGATTACCGATATTCTGGTCGGGCTCAACCCTTACATCCCCGCCGGGGCTGCGGCCCTGGACCCTGCGAAGTGGGTTTCACGGTTCACCGTTGGGGGTTTCACCGAGGCTGCCGCCCCGAGCTACAGGCACCCTTGATGACTCGCAACCGGAGGTCGCTAGCCGCCCCTGGTTTGATATTCATGAATACTACAAATTCATGCCGAAATTGGCCATTCTAACGCCCATAACATCCAAAAATCGAAGAAAACCCGTTAAACAGCGAAAAGATATTGGCTAAAGGCTTATTTACCATATATGTAGTCGTATCGTCGCTGTGTCTGAACCTTGGCACTCTGTAGAGTCTGTGTAGTCGTCATTTTCTGTGTTTGGGACCGAAAACAACAAAATCAAAAAGTTTTTCCAAAGTCGTTTTGAATTTCAAACAAATTTCTTGTGATTTTGTGCGCGCGTATCTAGAAATTGTAAGTAGGGCAGCGATAAAACTTTTTATATTCGCGCGTTCCGTATTTTTGCAGCGTAAACTAATCCAGAAAAACGTCCAGAAAAACGTCCAAAATAACTTTAAAATATTGTCAAATTTTTTAACCAAGGGACAGGGGGGTCTTTTTGACCTTATTTCAAACGCGCATATCTCCGGTTCCTGATAAGATAAAGACTTGAAATTTGGAGGTTAGGAAGATCATGCCGATGTCTACATAACTTCCAAATTTCAAGTCTCTACCTTATCAGGAACTGGGGATATGCGCGTAACTTTATTCCAGTTTTTCTGGGGGGTGTCCCTTGGTTAAAAAATTTGACAATATTTTAAAGTTATTTTGGACGTTTTTCTGGACGTTTTTCTGGATTAGTTTACGCTGCAAAAATACGGAACGCGCGAATATAAAAAGTTTTATCGCTGCCCTACTTACAATTTCTAGATACGCGCGCACAAAATCACAAGAAATTTGTTTGAAATTCAAAACGACTTTGGAAAAACTTTTTGATTTTGTTGTTTTCGGTCCCAAACACAGAAAATGACGACTACACAGACTCTACAGAGTGCCAAGGTTCAGACACAGCGACGATACGACTACATATATGGTAAATAAGCCTTTAGCCAATATCTTTTCGCTGTTTAACGGGTTTTCTTCGATTTTTGGATGTTATGGGCGTTAGAATGGCCAATTTCGGCATGAATTTGTAGTATTCATGAATATCAAACCAGGGGCGGCTAGCGACCTCCGGTTGCGAGTCATCAAGGGTGCCTGTAGCTCGGGGCGGCAGCCTCGGTGAAACCCCCAACGGTGAACCGTGAAACCCACTTCGCAGGGTCCAGGGCCGCAGCCCCGGCGGGGATGTAAGGGTTGAGCCCGACCAGAATATCGGTAATCCAAGCCCTAATTAACAATTAATGTTCTTGCAGATCCGTTGTTTACGTTGTCCAGTAACAGGGATCATGCCAGGGAAAGATATAAAGCGTACATTGCTCCAGATCGGGTGGTGAGTAAAGATAAAGTTGATCAAATGTTAGACAATATAATTGTGATACCATGCACGGTTGTAATGTTTGAGTTTCCATGTAACTAATCAGCGGATCACATTTCAGCAAAAAGTTCCCCATTATGGGCCAATGTTTTCTGGTCTGGGACATTTCCCCAGCCAGCAGATCAAGATAGACAACTGTGATCCGGTTCCACAGTTCATGAGCCGCAGATGGCAGGGTTATAATACAAGGCAACCGCTCCAAATGGCACACCAGGTACTAATAAATCAAATCTAATACGATGGAATTAATATTTGAACAAATTATAACCTTAATTTTCAAAGATACTTCTTTTTAACGAAACTTCTCACTCTACAGAACGCCCATCTCTCTGTATCCGGTGGGGATCGTTACAAGTTTTCCCGACGGCCCATCATTCCCTTCCTCCAACAAGTGCCTCCTGATGTCCTCCTCCAGACCACGCGAGTGGATCCCTTGATGCCACCCCAGGAGCAACAGCAGAGCCGGCCTGCCACCCCTCGGACTTGGTCCGTGGGGGTACAAACCATGTACCGGGAGAGCGAGGCACAGACAGGTATTGACCCATCAGTAATCTCAAAGTGGCTCCATAGTCCATGTTTCCGAACCACCCTCTATTAATTGTTGTCTGTTCCACCATGTTAACCAAAATATGGCCGGTAATGACCTGGCATATAACCTCTTCTTCACACTTGTAAATTGGAAATAATGTGCTTCATGTATTTCTGAAAGTGGCAAATGATAGTTCCGCCTAAATTTCCAAATACATATACTAATTTCCACAGAACCGTACACACCTGAATATGTGACTGAAAAGGGGACGATTCCTGAGCTCCTTACCCTCGCCTCCCTCTCCTACAACAGGGGGCTACCTGCTGGCCTTGCTGAGGTTGAAATGATTGAACGGGCCCGTGAAAAGAGAACATGGTGAGTTAATTCAGTTCAGGACCCGAATCAGGAAATACTGGTCCCTGATTGGCTGATAACCAGTAACCTAAATAACGAGTTCTGAATGGCTGTTTACTTTTTTGGTCGGGTCCTGATTTAATTAATTGACTCAGTTTGGAGAGATTAGAAATAATTAGTATCATTCTTAGCTTAGCAGATAGTGATATTTAGTCAGATAGATTTACCAGTTATTATATATGACAATCACCTTTTCCTGTTTCTCTCTCTTTTCTTCCCACTCTCTCCTTCGCTTTCTCTATTTCTCTCCCATCCACTCTATTACTCCGATCACTGCTCTCTTAGGACCATTTCTCATTGCATTTAGAGGATCGTTTAGTCTAAATACAGCAACTATGAGAGAAAAGGAGAGGAAGGGAGAGTTTATTGTAGATAGCGAGAGAGAACAGAGAAATAAGATAAATTGGTACAATCGGTTACTGGAGTAGTGCTCTTTGGTTTCGCTGCTTGTTCTTTGTGTGTGGTTTAGACCCCTAAAAATGCGTCTTATTTTCCTCAAACATCAGCCCAAAACCAGGTATTCCTTGATTTATTTTCTTTCCCTGTCTCTTGATGTCATTGCCGTGCTCGACCATCTCTCCTGTGTGTGTGCTATTACAATATATGTATCGAAGGGCCACGTTAAATTGTGCTAAACCCCGGTATGATAACCTCCCTTTCCCCATGACAGGGAGCAGTCGATGCCAGGTCTGGAGGATGTGAACAACCTCCACAAGAGGAGAGCCATGATGGAAGAGCTCGAGAGGAGAGAGTGGGTGATTAGGGAGAAGGAGATCGAGAAACTCCAACAAGTCCGATTACAGGTAATTTATTAATGAATGGTGTCTGATTGAATGTTCATTTGTTTTGGTCACGGTTCTCTATAGCTCAGGGTGTTGGGAGGAGCTGGTACAGACTACAGAACAAGAACGAATCTAGACGATGTGGATTTGAGAAACCAAATCGTCTAAATTCGTACTCCTTCGGTGTTATTAATTAGAAGAACTGACTACGGGATCATCCCTTGACCCTTGGTGACAATGTTACTAAGATTAGTTGTATCATTTAGGTGTTGAAGCAGATCTTGGAAAAGCGAGAGGACGATAACACAAAAACAAACACTGAAAGACTCAATGCTATCTGGTAAGTTTGACTATTCAAGAATTCCGTTCACAAGATTTCTCCCTGAAATAAATCAACGAGTCTCTTCTCGTATTATCAGCTTAATGATCACGAGGATCATTATAATATATCGATCGTATATACCGTCTGCGGCAAAAAAATGACCCCCCTAAACCACCATAGTTCCCGATATGGTGGAGTGCTGTAACTTTGCAGGGTTGCTCTACTATATCTATCTTGATCCTGACAGAAATTTCAGAGCTCTAGCTCAAAATTCATTTTTTTGATCGGAATGAACATTGTCATTCATTCCAGGAAAAATGATTTTTCGGTCCAGAATTCAAGCAATTATCTTTGGCAATTGATTAGCTTTACAATGTGACCAAGATCAGCTAAATTGAACAACCGCAAGAGATACAGTGTCATGTTTCTTAAAGTTACACACGCCATGTCAACGTCACCGAATCGTCATGAGTGCTCAGTATTGCGAATCGGGCTAAGCAGCAGAGAATCACGTATCAAAGCTGCTAATGAGGTATGCGTACCAATGGCTTATGATGTGATTCGAAGATAGAGGACATTTATCAAAGAGCTACGGATCTCATGACTAATCAGAATGGTAATCCCTCATTAGCAGCTGTGATACGTGATTCTCTGCTGCTTAGCCCGATTCGCAATACCGAGCACTCGTGACGATTCGGTGACGTTCACATGGCGTGTGTAACTTTAAGAAACATGACACTGTGTCTCTTGCAGTTGTCCAATTTAGCTGATTTTGGTCACATTGTAAAGCTAATCAATTGCCAAAGATAATTGCTTGAAGTCTGGACCGAAAAATCATTTTTCCTGGAATGAATGACAATGTGCAGTCCGATCAAAAAAATGAATTTTGAGCTAGAGCTCTCAAATTTCTGTCAGGATCAAAATAGATATAGTAGAGCATCCCTGCAAAGTTACAGCACTCCACCATATCGGGAACTATGGTGGTTTAGGGGGGACATTTTTTT
>AVPN01000248.1:35187-47777 GCA_000695325.1 Pleurobrachia bachei | reverse complement strand
TTTACGAAGGAGAAATCGGTCATTTCCGGCTGGGTGTGGTACCTGAGGCCAAAACCATAAGTAGAGATAAAACCGAGGGCACTAAACTGAAAGTGATGAGCGTCCTCGAATTAGTGGTGGCGAAAACGTGCAGTTTTTTGCCATGTCACGCGCATTTTGCATCGATTTTGATTTTCTTTTGCTCATTTGAAAGAGCTCAATGTCCTCTTTCTAACGAGCCCAAGATTTTTCAAATTGGTCAAGAAATGGCTAAGCTACCGTCTGCGGCAAAAAAAATGACCCCCCTAAACCACCATAGTTCCCGATATGGTGGAGTGCTGTAACTTTGCAGGGTTGCTCTACTATATCTATCTTGATCCTGACAGAAATTTCAGAGCTCTAGCTCAAAATTCTTTTTTTTTTATCGGAATGAACATTGTCATTCATTCCAGGCACCATGATTTTTCGGTCCAGAATTCAAGCAATTATCTTTGGCAATTGATTAGCTTTACAATGTGACCAAGATCAGCTAAATTGGACAACCGCAAGAGACACAGTGTCATGTTTCTTAAAGTTACACACGCCATGTGATCGTCACAGAATCGTCATGAGTGCTCGGTATTGCGAATCGGGCTAAGCAGCAGAGAATCACGTATCACAGCTGCTAATGAGGGATTACCATTCTGATTTAGCTGATCTTGGTCACATTGTAAAGCTAATCAATTGCCAAAGATAATTGCTTGAATATTGGACCGAAAAATCATTTTTCCTGGAATGAATGACAATGTTCATTCCGATCAAAAAAATGAATTTTGAGCTAGAGCTCTGAAATTTCTGTCAGAATCAAGATAGATATAGTAGAGCAACCCTGCAAAGTTACAGCACTCCACCATATCGGGAACTATGGTGGTTTAGGGGGGTCATTTTTTTGCCGCAGACGGTATTATGAACTAGAAACTAAAAAGGTTTTAAATGCAGGTCTAAGAAGCAGGTTGCGAAGGAGGGAAAGTTCAAGAAGATGAGAACAGAGAATATTAAGGCACTTCGGAAACTGACCTCAAAAAGGGAAAATGTGGAGGGTAAACTCTCCAGAAGGGACGTTGTCAATGATTACTCTTCTTTTGCCTCCCAGGTACGAGAGTTTACTAAATCACTTGTGCTGTTGCACCGCACAAAATAAAAAATAATAGTATGAACAATACAATAAATCACAACTATTTTAGTCTCTCTGGACTCCTGCCTATGTAATAACTATTGTACAATTTTGACCGATGATTTAATTTTTCATAATGCACCGCTTTCGGCCGTTTCCGGTGGTCTAAGACACTTAATGATTCAGCCAGCCTTCAGCTGGCTGATAACTTTAGAGATGGACCACCCAGATCCTGGTTGTTAGCCAGGAACGGGCGCGTCCAAGCACGAACTGCCCTCCTTCTCCGAGTCAGCTCCTTTTATACTCGTCGTAGCGTCCTCCTTCACGTCCTCTCTCCCAGCATTCAATTTGCATATATCTCATATCTTTCGCTAGTTATTCCATGTTCCATTCTTTACTGGTGGTCGTTTTTCACGTTCGTATCTTCCATTTTGAATAACTATGTTTCATATGGATCTCCCTCATCCAACTACTATCTCACTACAATATTCATCTATCTCCCAGCATTCAATTTGCATATATCTCATATCTTTCGCTAGTTATTCCATGTTCCATTCTTTACTGGTGGTCGTTTTTCACGTTCGTATCTTCCATTTTGAATAACTATGTTTCATATGGATCTCCCTCATCCAACTACTATCTCACTACAATATTCATTGTTTCAGCACTATTGTCTGCTCTACCACTATTACAGTTTATTCTTGTTTATATTTAACAATTACATCACTATCATTCGCTACAATATTCCTTGTTCTGGTCTGCTATTGTTCGTTTGTTTCTATTGTTTCTATTTCGATCCGATTACATCATTGTTTAAATGAAGTTAAACAACCATGTTAATGCGGAAGTTGCTTCCCGGGTTGTCTACCCCCTTCTTTTTTTTCAAATTAATTCCCAAATTAATTTATATTCCGGATAAGTTCATCTTTCTCCTTAATTGTCTGATATATTTTCAATTAACATCCTTCAAGTTTTCCCCTTTTGTTATATCCGCTTGTACCATAGCTATAAGCTGCTTCTCTTTGTTTCTGAGAGGTATATCCATCTTCTCGCCACATAGCGTACACTCACAACCGGGTATCCCACTTCCGTCACCATTTACAACCGAGGGAACCGATGACTACTCAGTTAACACATGATTACCCGCTCGATAGGTTCGACTAATTGCCAACAATTTACCTAGGAACGGGCTCACACCAGTAACCATGTGTTTACCAAGCGGCTAGTTATGATCAGTAATTTTATCTTTCACTATTAAACTGATGATTACTGGCCATACTGCACCGCAGTATTATTCAAGGCTCATGTTGGGCTGTGGTTGGCCCCGTTTATTGCATCGAATTACTTGGCCTGTTGACTCTGGGCCGTGGTTTGCCCCTATCACTATAATTTCTATTCACAGTACCAAATGTGGCATCCTTAAAGTCTATATCAGTGTCGTAATAAAATTTATTCGCAGGAATACGCATTAATTTGTAAGGTTTAATAATAAAATTGGATATTACTACACATCATATTTCCAATAAACTTTCAAAACTCTAGTGGCCAAATTGTTTCTAACATGACTTCGGTAGAACACCTGTCCCGAAGGATTACGTGTATACTACCAGGCCACCCATCTTCCAGTCATACAACTGTCAGAGGGCGCGCCTCTTAAATTTGGAACTCTAAGTCGGTCGGAAGTCGACCGACTATTGAAATCTCTACCTGGTGGGTCCTCCTGGTTGTTAGCCAGGAACGGGCGCGTCCAAACACGAAGTTTCCATCTTTCTCCGAGTCAGCTCCTTTTATACTCGTCGTAGCGTCCTCCTTCGCGTCCTTTCTCCCAGCATTCAATTTGTATATATCTCGTATCTTTCGCTAGTTATTTCATGTTCCATTCTTTGCATCGCATTGTCTACTCCCAGCATTCAATATATATATATCTCGTATCTTTCGTTAGTTGTTTCATGTTCCATCCTTTACTGTCTAATGTCTGCATCGCATTGTCTACTCCCAGCATTCAATTTATATATATCTCGTATCTTTCGCTAGTTGTTTCATGTTCCATTCTTTACTGTCTAATGTCTGCATCGCATTGTCTAATCCCATCATTCAATTTATATATATCTCGTATCTTTCGCTAGTTGTTTCATGTTCCATTCTTTACTGTCTAATGTCTGCATCGCATTGTCTAATCCCAGCATTCAATTTATATATATCTCGTATCTTTCGCTAGTTGTTTTATGTTCCATTCTTTACTGGTGGTTGTTTTTCACGTTCGTGTCTTCCATTTTGACTAACTATGTTTCATATGGATCTCCCTCATCCAAGTCCTTTGTCCTCATATTCTTTGTTCTTATCTTCATTGTTCTGTCATTGTTTCAGCACTACTGTCTGCATTGCATTGTCTACTCGTCTGTATATAGCACTACATTCACTACTATTCACTACTATTTCACTACAATATTCATTGTTTCAGCACTATTGTCTGCTCTACCACTACTACAGTTTATTCTTGTTTATATTTAACAATTACATCACTAGCATTCACCTTCAATATTCAACAAATTATGTCACCAGTACTCACTAGGCTTACCGTTTCACTCCACGTTTCCCTTCTTGATCATTCAATCCGCTTTATCAATCCATATTAGTCCACATCGGGCCCAACTAGCAATAACAGAGATGACTGGGGCTAAATAGCCCCTAACGACAGGCCTTTATCGGGTTTCGACTGAAGAACTCTATCCCCTCTCATATCTAAAACGTCATGTCTTACCCATAGAAACGGCAGAAAGAGCTCGAGGACACGGCTGGTCTCATCCAAAAGGAGAAAGAGAAACAATTCGAGGTGAAACCACCACCTCGATTCCTCCAGAAGGTCGTCCGACCACCACCACGACCACCCACGCCCAGTGTTGAAGTACCGAGTGAGGTAAATATCAAGATGTTTTTGTGAAAATGTTTTAAATATTTCTTAATCGAAGTAGTTACTAACTTATCTTACTTATTACAGGAGGAAGAAAAAAGAGATCTGGCTGTCATCTTCCTACAACAGCTGCTTAGAGGACGTGCCGTACAGAACATGGTATGCTATTGTGATTAGTTTGGAATATTATTTGAATATCATTTGATAGGTATTCCACGACATGCAATCGACACTCGACACTGTCGACAGTGTGTTCCAATTCCCCGAGAAGATGTGTTTGTGCTAGTCGTGGTGACCATGACAACGCGCGCGGTCCTCTCTGGTAGAAAGTTGATCATATCATATTGTCAGCAAGTGTTGTGCGCGGCGCGTACCTCAGAATCCTGTCCATTGATTTTGGAGATGTTTTTGATACTTTTTGAGCTCCTGATGACCAATGATTTAACCGTTCTATTTCAGATGCAAGAGGGTAAGGAGAAGAGGATGGAGTTGATTGACGAGCTGCGCTCCACTGAAGCCCTCAAGCCAGAGGAGGAAAAGATGATAAAGGAAGAAAAGAAGGAGGCGAGGGGAACACAACGCAAACAGAGAATGATGCAGCACAAAGATGAACTGGCTCATGAAATTCTCGAGGGAATGGCCGGGAGAAGTGTCGGTCAGATGGCTGATGTTCTTAGTAAGGAACTTGTCCGGCTCCAGGAGGAACAACGAATCCATGCGTTTGCTCTTCTGGCCGAGAGGAAGAGGAGAATGCGAGAAGCGGAGGAGAGTGGAAAGAGACAGGTTGAGGAAAGGAGAAGGATGGAAGAGGATGAGGTTTGGAGACAGATGGTCAACTGCCACCAGGTAGGGTATTTTGGTTTTTCTGATAGTGATGGAGGCAAGGCCAAAAAGCCAAACCCGCCCTGATTGATCTGGCCTTTTTTGGCCTGCCCCCCCCCCTGATTTTCTACTCCCTCTCCTAACCTTTAACAGTTCCCAACTAACCTGTCAGCAACTAACAACACACTAAATCTCCTAGGGCACCATGGAGACCTATCTGGAGGATATTATCTCCCGAAGTGTCAGCCGAACAGCAGATGAACAGGCCAGGACGGAGATTCACGCCAAGGCCGAGAAGATCAATGACATCGCATACGACATGGAGAGCAAGTGAGTAATTTGTGAGGTTTTAACTTGTTTATAGTCTCTTATTTCCTAAATACTAGGCCATTCGGTAAATATCTGGACTGGGTTGCTGTGAGAGAACGGTAAAAGATAGAGCCAAGCGACCGGTTCCAGCGTCTTCCTTGGAATTTTTGGGTTGGACTAGCATGGTGGGATCTATCTCATGCTTGCTCTATGGACTCACGGGCAATAAGTTCAGACATTGCTCCAGCTGCCGCTTTATGGCATCTTTTAACTCAAATTTGGACCAATATGACCTACTTCCGGATATTTTAGAATTTTTTTAACCCCATAGGTCGCTTATTGAATGCCTTGAGATATTCCATAAACCTTCCTGAAATTTTTTGATAAAATATCTGGCTCCTGGAACCGATTTTCGCTATGTTTAGAGAATCTGGATATTTAAATTTTTTACCGCCATGAGCAAGTTATCCAATGACCGATCGTAATAAAACTCACATAGGACCTAGAAGATTGTATTAGTTATCATTTGTCGTTAGATTCATGTCATTTAGACGACTAGAACGTACAAAATTTTGCAAAAACGGGCATTAAGTGCGTAATAGGCAATTTTGGCAAAAGGCCACTTTTTGAGGGTGAATATGGGATCTAAAAGCTTCAAATATGGTTGCATCGTATTCAGGCTTAAAAATTGGTCTAGGAACAGTAACCAAGCCGATAATTTATCCCCAAGGCCCAGTGCACTACTAAACTGGGGTACAGGTGTAACGCCGACCCCACCGAGTAAGCAGTTTAATGTCATGCTCAGGAGATGTCTCTTATCTTACGAGAGACTAGTTGTGATTTGACCGCAATCTTTGGACCATCAGCCAGTAGGGCCCGCGGCAATGGGACTGGACCATGACACAGACAACATGTAGACATACGTATCACAAAACATAGTACAAACATAGTACAGACGGGGTCCAGCTGGCACGAAGAGCTCATCTCTGAGCTCCCCCCATTGTGCAAGAAGCCTTGTCGTTGCATTAAATCGTCAAATCATAACCTGTTGAGCAGTTGCTTGCTGTTTTTTACAACAGAGAGATATATGAGAGAGAGGGGGGTCGAGTAATTATGTCTTCCCATCATTTTTATGGGTTCCTTATCCTTCCTAACAACTCAAAAAGAGGAAGTTTTCGTTTATTTTAACCTGGCTTTGTTTTTGTTTGGTTGCGTCGATGCGTTGCTTTCTGTAGTCTTTGAATTCATATTCGGTTCATTATATTGTTCATCATACTAGTACATAGTGGTAAACAGGTCGTCGCTCGACGCTCGAACTAAAACTTTAAAGGTGACATATATTAGGTCATCCAATATTGATCTGGACTGGGTTGCTGTGAGAGAACGGTATCAGATAGAGCCAAGCGACCTGTTCCAGCGTCTTCCTTGGACATTTTTGGGTTGGACTAGCATGGTGGGATCTATCTCATGCTTGCTCTATGGACTCACGGGCAATAAGTTCAGACATTGTTCCAGCTGCCGCTTTATAACATCTTTTAACTCAAATTTGGACCAATATGACCTACTTCCGGATATTTCAGAAAGTTTTTAACCCTATAGGTCGCTTATTGAATGCCTTGAGATATTCCATAAACCTTCCTGAAATTTTTGGATAAAATTTCTAGCACCTGGAACTGATTTTCGCTAGGTTTGGAGAATCTGGATAATCAAATTTTTTACTTTTACTGAAAAAAGCCGCCATGAGCAAGGTATCCATTGACCGATCGTAATAAAACTCACATAGGACCTCGAAGATTGTATGAGTTATCAATTGTCGTTGGAGTCATGTCATTTAGACTCCTAGAATGTACAAAAACGGGCATTAAGTGCGTAATAGGCAATTTTGGCAAAAGGCCAATTTTTGAGGGTGAATATGGGATCTAAAAGCTTCAAATATGGTTGCATCGTATTCAGGCTTAAAAATTGGTCTAGGAACAGTAACCAAGCCGATAATTTATCCCCAACAGAGAAAACGCTATGACATATTCAATGTTCCGTAGTGCCACAGATTTTTCTTGTATAAAGCGGCAGCTGGAGCAATGTCTGAACTTATTGCCCGTGAGTCCATAGAGCAAGCATGAGATAGATCCCACCATTCTAGTCCAACCCAAAAATGTCCAAGGAAGACGCTGGAACCGGTCGCTTGGCTCTATCTTTTACCGTTACTCTCACAGCAACCCAGTCCAGATATTTACCGAATGGGCTAATAAAACCCATTAGGACTTAGGAGAACAACGTTTACACTTGTTCTGATGTCTTCCACTATAACAATTCTAGTTGTTTATGAACGATCAGTTACTAGAACTCATTCACCATCAGGCGAGATCGTCTCCAGTCGGAGAACATGGTCGCTGAGCTAGTTTACAGTTTCCTGCTGCCGGAAGTGGAGAAGGAAACCCTTCGGGAAAATGTCAAGAGGGAACAGAGGCGACACATTTTAGCTGCACATTCTGTTATCCATGGCCAGGCGAGCGGTATTGAGAAAGGTGAGTTTATCAAGAGACGGGAGACCCGCGAGACCAGATTCTTTTATAATTTCCCAACTTTTAATTCTAAAAGTATAATTAAAACTCTCTCTTTTTCAGAAGGAGGAAGT
The DNA here is from genome assembly GCA_000695325.1 of Pleurobrachia bachei. Classification (NCBI taxonomy): domain Eukaryota; kingdom Metazoa; phylum Ctenophora; class Tentaculata; order Cydippida; family Pleurobrachiidae; genus Pleurobrachia; species Pleurobrachia bachei. The sequence continues at coordinate 39,968 of AVPN01000248.1, read as the reverse complement.
AGTACCGATAGTGGAAACTAAAAAGTGTCCAGAACTGCAAAACGAGAGACTGTAGATTTTATATATTCGGGCTTTTCTTGTATCAAACTGTGTTTGAGAGTGCATCGTTGTAAACTTGAGAGACACGGATGGGATACAAACAATGAACCTCGAACGATCAGAGAAATTGTGTTTTTGTGAAAAAATTAGCGAGAGTTTCAGTGTCCTCGAAATTGTACATAGATTGTGTTTGTAGAGTTTTACCATCTTTATGTCCTCAGCAAAACGAGCTTCATTTTTGCCTCCCACTTACTCAGAGCGTTGGCCTGATATGAAAGCAGTGGAATGAATAGAAGACCATGCATGGTTGACCAGAATGCTAACCATAGCTTCGCGCGCTCTCTACAACACGCTCTCCCCCTATAGTTAAATTTTGAATTTTACCGACGGGCCGCCGCGCCGCCGCGCGCGGTCAAGTAAATGAATTTGCGCGTGCTAAACTATTTCGATCGAAAAAAGCCGCCATGAGCAAGGTATCCATTGACCGATCGTAATAAAACTCACATAGGACCTCGAAGATTGTATGAGTTATCAATTGTCGTTGGAGTCATGTCATTTAGACTCCTAGAATGTACAAAAACGGGCATTAAGTGCGTAATAGGCAATTTTGGCAAAAGGCCAATTTTTGAGGGTGAATATGGGATCTAAAAGCTTCAAATATGGTTGCATCGTATTCAGGCTTAAAAATTGGTCTAGGAACAGTAACCAAGCCGATAATTTATCCCCAACAGAGAAAACGCTATGACATATTCAATGTTCCGTAGTGCCACAGATTTTTCTTGTATAAAGCGGCAGCTGGAGCAATGTCTGAACTTATTGCCCGTGAGTCCATAGAGCAAGCATGAGATAGATCCCACCATTCTAGTCCAACCCAAAAATGTCCAAGGAAGACGCTGGAACCGGTCGCTTGGCTCTATCTTTTACCGTTACTCTCACAGCAACCCAGTCCAGATATTTACCGAATGGGCTAATAAAACCCATTAGGACTTAGGAGAACAACGTTTACAATTGTTCTGATGTCTTCCACTACAATCCAAAGTTGTTTATGAACGATCAGTTACTAGAACTCATTCACCATCAGGCGAGATCGTCTCCAGTCGGAGACCATGGTCGCTGAGCTAGTTTACAGTTTCCTGCTGCCGGAAGTGGAGAAGGAAACCCTTCGGGAAAATGTCAAGAGGGAACAGAGGCGACACATTTTAGCTGCACATTCTGTTATCCATGGCCAGGCGAGCGGTATTGAGAAAGGTGAGTTTATCAAGAGACGGGAGACCCGCGAGACCAGATTCTTTTCTCCTTTCCCAACTTTTAATTCTAAAAGTATAATTAAAACTCTCTCTTTTTCAGAAGGAGGAAGTAGTACCGATAGTGGAAACTAAAAAGTGTCCAGAACTGCAAAACGAGAGACTGTAGATTTTATATATTCGGGCTTTTCTTGTATCAAACTGTGTTTGAGAGTGCATCGTTGTAAACTTGAGAGACACGGATGGGATACAAACAATGAACCTCGAACGATCAGAGAAATTGTGTTTTTGTGAAAAAATTAGCGAGAGTTTCAGTGTCCTCGAAATTGTACATAGATTGTGTTTGTAGAGTTTTACCATCTTTATGTCCTCAGCAAAACGAGCTTCATTTTTGCCTCCCACTTACTCAGAGCGTTGGCCTGATATGAAAGCAGTGGAATGAATAGAAGACCATGCATGGTTGACCAGGAGCACATTTCTACAATCACGTGGCGGATTGGTGCGTGCGCGCGAAAAGGACTCTTCAAATGCGTACAGCTGCCCTCCCACCTCAGACCTTCAACCGCGCGTTCCTGTCACTGACAAAATGGCGGCATCCCTGGGCCGTCACGTGACATGATTGAGTTACCCTTACAATTCTCTCACACACATGTCTCTCTCTTTCTTCCTCTCTGTGTAGCAGCAACTTAGCGGGCCCAGACCCCACCCCACGTTCTGTGTGTAACATGAGGGCAAGGGGGACACACACAATGTGTTCATTGAATAAGAGGTCTTTTCAGCCCAAATTAGTGCAGAAATTAATCGAGACTCAACCCAAAATGATCCACAACCACCACACGTTCGGGAACGCTCTTTGTTGGTTTTATAATAATTAGTTTTGATGGCGGTTATCGGGTTAATAAATTCTCCGGTTTGAGACACATTCATATTCCATAATATTCCATCCCTTCGAATGACTGAGAATGTTATATTTTCCTATCACCCAATTCAATCCATTGATCAACCCTTCTTTCTCCCCCTTACTATTTTTCCTTCACTCCCTCTCTTTTCTGTGTCTGAACGGGTGACTTCCCTTTTGTAAACCGCTCTGGATAATGAGTACAATCAGTATGTTGTTATAATTGAGCAAAATGCATCAACACGATGAAGAGACTGTTAGAGATATATTGGCAAACTTGAGCTCAGTATCAAAAAAAGAGAGAGGGAAAAAGAGAGAATAGTATAATAATAATACTGAATAGACAGGGAGGAGTAAATGAGCTGTTTGTGTATGTGTTTATGTAATGGCGGGAAATGGTGAGAGGGAGAGAGATAGGGAGAGTGAGAGAGAGGGAGAGATAGGGAGAGTGGAGGGGTGGCAGACAGAGTGTGCTGTACCGGAGAGATAGACATTGGTAGAGTAGGAAGAGTGAAGACACGATAGTTTGGTTGAGGGAACGGAAGATAGAGAGAGGGGAGAGAGATAAAGAGATAGATAGGGAGATAGAGGGTGATAAATCCCGCACACAGAGAGCAGGGAGAAGACCTGCAGCGAGGGGGGATAAAATTTGTCCCTAATTCTCTGATAGGATGTCGAATGAGAGGATTTGAGTCCCATGACCACCTTTTAAATTACCCATACTTTTTTTTTCCCTGCAGGGTGGGTCAGAAACATGGAGCCAGTTGGAGATAAGAATCCGAAAAATGCAATCCTCTCTCCATTTCACGGACCCAAATTTCTACGTGTTACTCAGCTACTTTACAGACTAATAATTGTTAGGACTTAGGAAAGGGTGACCCTCTGTCGAACCCAAGACTCTAAGTGGTTCTATGTTTCTGGCCCGCCCTGCATTATTCCCCTGATTCCCAACTTAGGGTTATTTTAACGGAATATGAATACTATATAACCGACGGAATTTAAACGTCGCCTAGCGATTCTTTCTGGTTTCTGTTTAAAGAAGTAATACCGTTATCTACATTCTTCGAAAGAGCAGTGGTGATTCTTTCTCTCCCTCTCTCCAGTCTCCCTCCCTCTCTCTACTACACGACGAAGATGCATACTAAGAGCTTGAGCCTTTGACAATTGATCTTCGCTACAGCTACATCCCTTTTACACTCTCTCTCTCCCTCTCTCTATCTCTCTTTCTCTCTCTCTCTCTCTCTTTCTTAGTATCACGTGTGTGATATAGAGTATCATGTCACTGTGTCTAGATCTGTCACACCAACTCTATTATGTCTACCTCTCACACCGTATGTCTCCCACCCCCTCCACGGTGGTACGACCCCACGGTGGTACGACCCCATCCGTCAGATTGCACATATGTTGAATTATCCTAGGGGTTATCCTCCAAAATTTAAAATCTTTATGTCCTAAACCTCCTTTACATTTAGGGGGGGTGAAACAGGTTCGCAATACAACATCGTCTAATATGGTCTTGTTCGTGTCGTAGCGAGGATTTTGGTAAAATTTGATGTTGGATTTTGGAAAGGTAAATTCTCTGCTAATGATACTTAATCTCTCATTGACGTAGGGAATAGGGACCTAAGGTTTCATTCATTCGCAAATAAGGAAATATTTCTTGGAGAAAATTTTCATTTAGTTTTGAGACGGGGCAAGTGAGGGACAAAGACAATATATGTTAATTCATTATCTCCAGGGGCTCCAGGGGCTCCAACCCCCTCTACCAAAGTCCATTAAATGATAACAACAAACAAACACAGTGACTTACAGACAAACAAACTGAAGACGAACGCCAGCTAACCGACAGAACCGACGGACAAACGGATGGATGGTAATTTGCTACCGGTTTGTGTGTGACTAACGACAAGACGAACACACAGCACGCACATGTGGTATGTGAAACACAATACAACAGCAGGAGTATTCTCCAGTATTATTGTCCATATTATAACTTGACCTGATGCATTTTATTTTGTATTTTATTTTGTATGAATACAAACGAATTCGTTCCTTGGTAGTGAATATCAATATATTCCACAATTACCTTGAACCATTCCTTTTTGTTACGGAGACACTACAATCAGTTCATGACCTACCCTACCAATAAGGTAGTGACAGTTCCTTTCCCCGGCCCTCCATTGTTCCTCTCCCCGCCTCCCCGTTGTACAAAATAACAACACGGTGTTTTAGGAAAGGCAAAACAAGGACTTATATAACACACTGAATAACTGTGTAGTAATATAGTGTGGATGTTAACAAGAAAAAACAAACTAAGTTTAATGCATGTGTATAGTGATATAGATATCAATCAATATAATGTTGTGTTACCACGGTTACCAACTTCACACACTCACACAACATGAACATCATGCCTACTAGATCAGTAGAGAGCTGTGTGTGTTGTTGGTAGCCATGGTTACACAACCTTTAGCACAACAATATATCTCTCTATCTCTCTCTGCTTTTGATATTACTGACTAGCTATAACGACTCACACCCTCCCTCAACAATATATCGTCCATGTGTAATGATACATCACCTACTCTTCAGCGGTGGGG
>AVPN01000247.1:48560-60624 GCA_000695325.1 Pleurobrachia bachei | reverse complement strand
ATGCGGCATTTTCGGAGCGGGCTGTGGTATCCCCTGCGCGGCTCTTTTTACGAGAGTGCTCTGGTCATCGGCTATTGAAATGCTAACCATAGCTTCGCGCGCTCTCTACAACACGCTCTCCCCCTATATTTTGTATGAAAGGGTGTGCTAGTCACGTGACTGAGACTGAGAGGGAGCGCCGCGCACGTGTGCTCGAGCACGCGGCTAGAAGTAGAAGTTTGCTCGAGCACGCTCCGAAAAGAGAGCATAAACTCCCTTTTTCAAAACTCACTTCTTCTAAACCACCTTCTTCTAAACTACCTTCTTCGTCATCCCTTCAGAACAGTGAAGTTGAACAGATGGTGGCTTACCAACCTACTTCTATCAGAGCAGTTCGACTGCAGGCCCTCGTACCTCAAAAGGAACCATATACACTCCCAACACACGACTCAATGCTAAAAAACGATGTAAGTGGTGGTTTGGTTTTTTCCTCTGACTGGGAATGTAAAACTGGGCCTGGGTGTTATGTGGGGGAAGTCAAAATCATAACAATTTACTGATATGTCGAATATTAAGCCCCGAACAAAAGGTTTTATGAAGGAGTCGATGTTCCAACTTCACTGCAATACTTGCACGTGCAAATCACTTTCGTTACCTAGCCCACACCTTTTGTTTACTTTGTAACGCTTACCCTTTACGCTTTTAACAAGCTTCAACCCTCTTGATCTCACTTGACCTTCTCGGTGAATCATGACCAAGTTTAAACTCTCAATTGGAGTTTTTCTCCTTCTAATCGGTAAGTTCAACTTCGACATTTCTTGTCAAATATTGTTCTCAGTCGTGTTCCTTATGTTGCCTTTTGAATCCTTGCTAAATTATCTCCAACTCTTCATCCAGGCTGCGTTTCCATGACAACTCCTAAGCAGAGTTCCAAACAACACCACTCAATCTCCAAGCAACACCACTCAATCTCGGACCTCAGTGACATGCCCGAGAGCGAACTCCAGAAAATCCGAGAAAAAGCATCTGTTATTCACAGCAAGATTATCACTGATCTGGGACTGGCGATGAGTAGAAGCAAGAAATCGACCGCTACCATGCTTGATGTCAAGCTAAAGGAGGAGCTGACGAAAAAGATGATTGCTCTGAAATTGTTCATGCACCAGAACCATAAGGAGCAGGCTAAGAGACGGTGGACCCGAGATGCTGACTGGGTTAGTGAGGACGGAAAGAATGAGTGGAGTCTTGATTACTCCCATGATTATAATGTCTGGACTGCCAGCAACCCAAATTATAAACCACCTGCTGAGAAACCTGCTGAGAAACACATCGATGAGGAGGCTCTCAAGTATTTGGCTCCCTATTACCCCGCCCCCAAGACGTCCGAGAATCCTACCCCAAAGAAGCCAGCTCCTAAAAAAGTGGTTCAAGTGGAGCCCAGTCACAACCACCACCAGATGCCTGTTGTTTACAAAAATGCTCTTGCTGCTCCTCCCCGTAGTGGCAAATCTAAATATCTCCTTACACCCAAACCATCCCTTTCTAACGACATCCAGCACTCTGATGACACGGCCACTAAAGATGATATAGATGAGGGAGAAATTGTAATGATTGTGGGAGGTGTGGCACTACTTCTTGCACTAATCTTCATGATCTACACCACCGTACAGTAAGTGTGAAGAAAATAGTGCTCCTTCATAAACACAAATATTAGACAGCTGTTGAACTGTTTCTAACTTTCATTCTATCTCTTAGGTGGGTTCGAACACTTGAGGAGTTACGTGATTCACAGGCTGCTACTCACAGGATTGAGTCAATGCGTCTTCTTGAGGAACAGGGTGATCCCGAACTTGGAAACCAAAAGAAAGATTACGTGACCCTCGATTTTGATGGAATGGTTGGACTTGTTGATACAACTGCTCTCCCTACCCCAGGCCCACATAAACCTGCTAAAGCTCAACCTGGACCATCCCAAGCCCCTACAAAACCATCCCAAGCCCCTACCAAACCATCCCGTCGAGTTTTGAGAGCTGAAGGCAGTTCCCAGAGCTCTGCCAGCAGGATCAGCAACAGAGCCTCCCAGAATAGTACCATTCTCGGCCGATCCAGTAGTGAAACTATGTTCCCCAGCGACTTCCTCCGAATCACCAAACCTGAGAAACCATCCCGACCATCTACAGAGAAGATGGAAGAATTCAAGATACGAAACAACATGTGATGAGAGATATCTTGCGGAGGACAAGATTATGATACATTACGTTTGAACAAGAAAAGACTTGATGAAAGCTAAAGATGCGTTGTTGAACGACGCGTTAAAATATTGAAACGTTTGAAATACTTGAATTTTGAACGCTGAACCATTTCCCAATTTCTCATTTGAAAAAGTTAAAACTTGCCTTTTATTTTGTACCTAACCAAATCAAAACATTGTCGGTGGGGGAGGGTAATTTGGAGCAATGTGTAGTAGAAACACAGTCAGGCACTCAGTTGGGGTTCCTATGACCCAGACCCTAAATGATAAAGATATGGTGTTTTCCCCAAGTCTGTAGTTACTGTATTGAGGAGTTGATTGATTTATAACCCCCTGACCCCATCCTTTCCTCCGACAGAGACAGCGGGACACCCTGTATAACACCCCCTCCTCCCCTCCCACAGAGACAGTGGGACACCCTGTATAACACCCTCCTCCCCCTCCCACAGAGACACCCTGTATAACACCCCATCCCACAGAGACAGCGGGACACCCTGTATAACACCCTCCTCCCTTCCCTCCCACAGAGACAGCAGGACACCCTGAATAACACCCCCACGGGAGGGGTCTCTGTCACCCTGTGGGTGAATAACACCCCCACCCCTCCCCTCCCACAGAGACAGCGGGACACCCTGTATAACACCCTCCTCTCCCCTCCCACAGAGACAGCGTATTGAGGAGTTGATTGATGATGATGAGATGTGTACTACCAAACGGGACCTCACCTGTATTTAGTCACTAGATGGGACTTAGGGAGAGGAAAGGAGCTGGGAAATCACCAGTATTTAGTCAAGGGACTTAGGGGAGAGGAAAGGAAGGGATCCACTGTATCTAGTCACGGGATGGGCGGGAGGGTATCTCGCAAGTACCTGGACATGAGGAGAGAATGGAGAGGGGGATAATTATATCAGCATGGGCTGTGAAATCTTTCAGATTAATATTTAGATTTAAAACGTTTTTAACGTCGAAAACAATTCAATCAATACATGTTTAGCACGTTTGGAAATGGTGTAATGTATAAACAGTTGTACAGTGTACAGATTTTGATTCCAAAATTCTCCGTTTTATTATTCGTACTGCTTTTGTCTCTTCTTTCCCTCTATCTTTATTCTATGTTGCTATGGTAACTAAGCTATTATAGATACTACTGTCTACTCCAATTATCGGCCAATTAACCAATTATCTCTCCGTATTAATAGTGCTTTCTATATCGATCTGCTGCATGTCAATGTGCATGTGGAACGAGATCCAGCGATGTATTTCAGAGCACGATACAAGTGCCCCCGGCAGCAGCTTCACATGCTTGGAGAGAAAGGTATGTTTCATGACTCATGTGTCCCTCAAACATATCCTGTATCTGTAACATGTATGTGAAAATGAAAAGTTTGGCTAATAGCCAGGATTCACTACAGTAGGAGGTCACTATTCACTACTGAGTGGTAGTGATGCTACAACGCAGTGGTGATCTGAGTAAGATGTTTCATTGCACACATCTCACGCCGCCATCATCATCTCCATTCAAACCAGGTCTCTTTCTTTACAGTAGCGCGCGGATCATTTCTTATGGTGAGACAGATCAGTGGCATCTTGTTGTGTCCTGCGCGGCGCGGGTTCTTCCCACCACATGGTGATATCTCGAGCCGGCTGGTTTTGAACGAAGTATTGAAGACTTTTTGCTGTGTGTATGTGTGGGTATATAGATTATTGTTTGTGGCAGTATTGAACAGTATATCAGTCGTGTGTATAACTATCGTACCGTGAATGTAACTAATTTTGTCTTGTTTCTTGATCTAACAATTGTATCGGTCTCCGTTTTCTAACATTTCTAATCTTTGTTTTGTTTTTTAGTGTTTAGCAAGAGTTGTGTAGCCTACGATGACGGTTTAATCTGCCTGGATATGTGAACTGGAGAGATGAAACTTTGGTTACTATTCTATGTCCTTTTTGGTAAGTTTTTCACTTGACCCAACCCCTCCCTTCTATTCAGCTCCCTCCTCTTCTCTACTACCCTATTCCCCTAAGTTTCTCCCTCCCTCCTTTACTCTTTCTTCTACTACCCAGTTCCAATTCCCATACTTCCCTAAGTTCCTTCCAACAGACACACACTTTCCTCCCAGGACAATCCCTGACAGACAAAGGACAGACAAACAAACCTACAAAGAAGACCATCCTAATATGTCACAAGGGAAAGTGTCAACGAGTATCAGATGCATCGCATGTTAACTTCCACTCTAACGACCTCCAAATTTATACAAAAGACCAACAAGGTCGGTTGATCAGAGCTGATTACCTAAGAATAACAACGGGGGATGGCAAGACGAAGGTGTGCAGGTTTAAAGATGGGGGATATCAGTGTTCCAACCAATGTAAGGGCTGTCCTTTCCGGTTTCACTCCACGACCTTCTGAGTTTTACTCTGCTAGGTTACCTCCTATCGGAAGGTATGTGCATACTCACATAAACTAAAGGGTGTCGTGTGTTTCCACCCTAGCAAACAGCAGAAGAGTGTCTGTAAAGATGGGAGGTGTTACCAACTGAATGAGATGACTGGGGTACAACACGGTGTCCGTTGTACCAAGACATCATGCAGACACTTCATCTCAGGGTACTGTCTGAAACAGACCAGCGAATGTTTTGGGACGGCCCACAATGGTAAGCGTTGTGCCCGGTTAGTGGTCACTAAAGCAGTTGCTGTTAGGTTATCGGTACACTGCCAGGAGCATCCTAAAGATATCAGATGTAACATAGAGGGTAGGATGAACGAGCTAGGTCAGCAGGCCGAGAGGAAGATAGCTGAGGGTTGTAAGGTACCTCACGGCGTTAAAGAGTGTAAAAAGAGTGACCTCGCTGTTCAAGATTGTAGGGTAAGAGCCCAGGGTTGCTCCCACCTCCCAGAGGCTGAGAGAAGGAAATGTTTTGTGAAGGTAGGAGGAGGGTGTGTTACAAACCTCTATGTTTCCCGTCATTATTGTCATGGCGACAACCCTAAACCTGTGTTTAGTGCCTTCTGTAGTGCCGTTGAGAAAGAGGAAATAGCGTGCCTAGCTAGGATGCAGATGTGTGGTAAAACAAGGAAGTGTATCAGGGAGGTAGAGTTCAGGTGCGGGTATGTGAACTGGCAGTACATCGAGTGCTTCTACAGATCCAGTAAGGTGAAGAAAGGCCTCCCACTTCCTTCGAAACAACTGTCTGCTGAGAGGAGGAAAAAGGCATGTACTGCTGAGTTCTCCCGGGTACTATCCACAATGTACTTCTAGGATCGCACATTAAAGTACAAGGACAAAGCAAGAACAACGTGTTTGAACAAGTACAAAGCTGACTGTTTGACAGTATTCCGGCTATACAACCAGCACAAGCACTCCTGCAGTACTCCTTCACAAACACAACCATCCTCCGCAGACAACTCAAAAGAGGAGAAGTTCTGTGTCAAACTAACCAGATACAGGGAAGTGTGTCTTAGAGAGACCAGGACATGTCATACACTCGATCTAGAAGACGAGAGAAAGAGGTGTCTTGCTCGACTAAAAGACCGGTGTGGACGGGTATTTGCTGCGTACAATAAACACCATAGGACCCACTGTCACCACGCTCGGAGAAAGAGGAGTCGGCGGATCAGCCCCTGTTCACCGGTAGTACGGCACTACCAGGCTAGGTGTTCAGGGGCAGTGGCCCATTGTAGGGGCAACACCTCCCCACAGTGTGAGAGAGTTAGAAACACGTGTAGGAAGGTGGAACAGTTAGCTAGGAGGTGCACTAGTAACACTAGTAACACTACTAGATCATCATGTGCTCCACGGTACACTCGATGCAACAAACACCACCACACTAGATACCAATGCAGGAGGGTCTACAGGAGATGTAGAACTAGGAGGATGCGGGCACGGTGTAGAGGTATTATCAGGAGGGTAGGGAGGTGTAGAAGACTGGTTAGGAGTTGTCCAACATGCCCCCAGGCCCGTGGTTGTGCTAGAGTCACCCAGCAATACACACAGTGCCAGGTTATTGTTAGGAAACTCAGGCGGCGAAGGAGGCGAAGAAGAAGAATGAGACGTAGAAGAAGGAGAAGGAGAGGAGGTATCACGAGGGCAGAAAGAAGAAGGAGATGTCAGCAACTCTCCCATTATACCCAGAGATGTACTAAATACCTCAGAAAGTGTTCCCGGACCCGGAACTGCAGTAGGAGAGTGGTCTCTATTTGCCATCGCCTGATTCGGGCATGTCGCCGTCCTCACCGTCATAGATGTCGCCATCATTCTCGTCGTAGACGGCGTTACAGTCGTAGACGTCGATATAGGAGGCCCCCAGTACCTAGATACAGCCGACAGGTACTGATCGGTTGTCGTAGGATCATGGTCCGAGAGACAAAGTGTCTACACCTGATTCAATACTGCAAGATCCACCGAGGAGAGGAGATTTGTGGAGTCCGATATGTTGGTATTTGCAAGGATGCTCTCAGAGTTGTGTCCTCGTGTCGGGCACTCCAGAGACACCGGAGGTTTGTCCGAGTGTGCGACAGGGTTGTTAGGTATGAGAGAAGGTGCGTTGCCATGGTTGCCAGATGCAAGAAGGACTCTTGTCATCAGAGGAATGTGATGGTCTGTCAGAGGGTCATTGCTCTGGCTAAGAGGTGTGGTAAACTCAAATGTGGTAGGAGGTGTTTGAACAAGTACAAAGCTGACTGTTTGACAGTATTCCGGCTATACAACCAGCACAAGCACTCCTGCAGTACTCCTTCACAAACACAACCATCCTCCGCAGACAACTCAAAAGAGGAGAAGTTCTGTGTCAAACTAACCAGATACAGGGAAGTGTGTCTTAGAGAGACCAGGACATGTCATACACTCGATCTAGAAGACGAGAGAAAGAGGTGTCTTGCTCGGCTAAAAGACCGGTGTGGACGGGTATTTGCTGCGTACAATAAACACCACAGAACCCACTGTCACCATGCTCGGAGAAAGAGGAGTCGGCGGATCAGCCCCTGTTCACCGGTAGTGCGTCACTACCAGGCTAGGTGTTCAGGGGCAGTGGCCCATTGTAGGGGCAACACCTCCCCACAGTGTGAGAGAGTTAGAAACACGTGTAGGAAGGTGGAACAGTTAGCTAGGAGGTGCACTAGTAACACTAGTAACACTACTAGATCATCATGTGCTCCACGGTACACTCGATGCAACAAACACCACCACACTAGATACCAATGCAGGAGGGTCTACAGGAGATGTAGAACTAGGAGGATGCGGGCACGGTGTAGAGGTATTATCAGGAGGGTAGGGAGGTGTAGAAGACTGGTTAGGAGTTGTCCAACATGCCCCCAGGCCCGTGGTTGTGCTAGAGTCACCCAGCAATACACACAGTGCCAGGTTATTGTTAGGAAACTCAGGCGGCGAAGGAGGCGAAGAAGAAGAATGAGACGTAGAAGAAGGAGAAGGAGAGGAGGTATCACGAGGGCAGAAAGAAGAAGGAGATGTCAGCAACTCTCCCATTATACCCAGAGATGTACTAAATACCTCAGAAAGTGTTCCCGGACCCGGAACTGCAGTAGGAGAGTGGTCTCTATTTGCCATCGCCTGATTCGGGCATGTCGCCGTCCTCACCGTCATAGATGTCGCCATCATTCTCGTCGTAGACGGCGTTACAGTCGTAGACGTCGATATAGGAGGCCCCCAGTACCTAGATACAGCCGACAGGTACTGATCGGTTGTCGTAGGATCATGGTCCGAGAGACAAAGTGTCTACACCTGATTCAATACTGCAAGATCCACCGAGGAGAGGAGATTTGTGGAGTCCGATATGTTGGTATTTGCAAGGATGCTCTCAGAGTTGTGTCCTCGTGTCGGGCACTCCAGAGACACCGGAGGTTTGTCCGAGTGTGCGACAGGGTTGTTAGGTATGAGAGAAGGTGCGTTGCCATGGTTGCCAGATGCAAGAAGGACTCTTGTCATCAGAGGAATGTGATGGTCTGTCAGAGGGTCATTGCTCTGGCTAAGAGGTGTGGTAAACTCAAATGTGGTAGGAGGTGCAGGAGACGCAGACGCAGAATGAGAAGAAGAAGAAGGAGACCTAGGATGAGGTGTCGTGGTAGGAGATGTCGTGTGTGTACTAGGTATCGAAGAAGAAGAAGTGGTGTGACACAAAGAAAGTGCTACAGATCTCATATTGGGAGGTGTGACAGGTCAAAGTGTGGTATAGTGTCTCGAGGTGCCTGTGCCTGTGCTGCTAGGCTAAAGAAGTGTTGGAGACACGGTGTTAGATCTCTCTCCCGATGTCTGGGTAGGTACAGGAACTTGTGTCTCAAACTAGTCGCCTACAAGAAACACTGTTGTCGAGGCACTAGGGGGACGTGTGGCAGAAGACGTTCCAGAAAGCCTCGCTACAGAAATAGACATAGGAGGAGACGTCGTTACGGTGTTGCTAAAGTTCGCTGTAGACGTGGAAGATGTCGAATTTGTCGAAGAAGAAGACGACGTTCCAGAAGGTGTTACGTGTCTCACATAACAAGGTGTGACAGATCAAAATGTGGTATTGTCTCCAGGGGTGCTTGTGCCTGTGCTACTAGATTGAGAAGGTGCTGGAGACACGGTATCAGATCTTTATCAAAGTGTCTGGGTAAGTACAGGAACTTGTGTCTCAAACTTGTTTCTTACAAGAAAAACTGTTGTCGAGGCTTTAGAGGAACGTGTTCCCGAACTAGGCGAGCATTTTATCCAATTAGACGTCGTAGAAGACAGCGAGTAAGGTGTCGAAGAGGAAGGTGTCGAGTTTGCAGGAGACGTAGACGTGGAGCTAGAAAGTGTTACGTGTCCAAGGTTGGAAAATGTTGTTTGAACAAGTACAAAGCTGACTGTTTGACAGTATTCCGGCTATACAACCAGCACAAGCACTCCTGCAGTACTCCTTCACAAACACAACCATCCTCCGCAGACAACTCAAAAGAGGAGAAGTTCTGTGTCAAACTAACCAGATACAGGGAAGTGTGTCTTAGAGAGACCAGGACATGTCATACACTCGATCTAGAAGACGAGAGAAAGAGGTGTCTTGCTCGGCTAAAAGACCGGTGTGGACGGGTATTTGCTGCGTACAATAAACACCACAGAACCCACTGTCACCATGCTCGGAGAAAGAGGAGTCGGCGGATCAGCCCCTGTTCACCGGTAGTGCGTCACTACCAGGCTAGGTGTTCAGGGGCAGTGGCCCATTGTAGGGGCAACACCTCCCCACAGTGCGAGAGAGTTAGGAACACGTGTAGGAAGGTGGAACAGTTAGCTAAGAGGTGCACTAGTAACACTAGTAACACTACTAGATCATCATGTGCTCCACGGTACACTCGATGCAACAAACACCACCACACTAGATACCAATGCAGGAGGGTCTACAGGAGATGTAGAACTAGGAGGATGCGGGCACGGTGTAGAGGTATTATCAGGAGGGTAGGGAGGTGTAGAAGACTGGTTAGGAGTTGTCCAACATGCCCCCAGGCCCGTGGTTGTGCTAGAGTCACCCAGCAATACACACAGTGCCAGGTTATTGTTAGGAAACTCAGGCGGCGAAGGAGGCGAAGAAGAAGAATGAGACGTAGAAGAAGAAGAAGGAGAGGAGGTATCACGAGGGCAGAAAGAAGAAGGAGATGTCAGCAACTCTCCCATTATACCCAGAGATGTACTAAATACCTCAGAAAGTGTTCCCGGACCCGGAACTGCAGTAGGAGAGTGGTCTCTATTTGCCATCGCCTGATTCGGGCATGTCGCCGTCCTCACCGTCATAGATGTCGCCATCATTCTCGTCGTAGACGGCGTTACAGTCGTAGACGTCGATATAGGAGGCCCCCAGTACCTAGATACAGCCGACAGGTACTGATCGGTTGTCGAAGGATCATGGTCCGAGAGACAAAGTGTCTACACCTGATTCAATACTGCAAGATCCACCGAGGAGAGGAGATTTGTGGAGTCCGATATGTTGGTATTTGCAAGGATGCTCTCAGAGTTGTGTCCTCGTGTCGGGCACTCCAGAGACACCGGAGGTTTGTCCGAGTGTGCGACAGGGTTGTTAGGTATGAGAGAAGGTGCGTTGCCATGGTTGCCAGATGCAAGAAGGACTCTTGTCATCAGAGGAATGTGATGGTCTGTCAGAGGGTCATTGCTCTGGCTAAGAGGTGTGGTAAACTCAAATGTGGTAGGAGGTGCAGGAGACGCAGACGCAGAATGAGAAGAAGAAGAAGGAGACCTAGGATGAGGTGTCGTGGTAGGAGATGTCGTGTGTGTACTAGGTATCGAAGAAGAAGAAGTGGTGTGACACAAAGAAAGTGCTACAGGTCTCGTGTTGGAAGGTGTGACAGGTCAAAGTGTGGTATTGTGTCGCGAGGTGCCTGTGCCTGTGCTGCTAGGCTAAAGAAGTGTTGGAGACACGGTGTTAGATCTCTCTCCCGATGTCTGGGTAGGTACAGGAACTTGTGTCTGAAACTAGTCGCCTACAAGAAACACTGTTGCCGAGGTACTAGGGGGACGTGTGGCAGAAGACGTTCCAGAAAGCCTCGCTACAGAAATAGAGATAGGAGGAGACGTCGTTACGGTGTTGCTAAAGTTCGCTGTAGACGTGGAAGATGTCGAATTTGTCGAAGAAGAAGACGACGTTCCAGAAGGTGTTACGTGTCTCACATAACAAGGTGTGACAGATCAAAATGTGGTATTGTCTCCAGGGGTGCTTGTGCCTGTGCTACTAGATTGAGAAGGTGCTGGAGACACGGTATCAGATCTTTATCAAAGTGTCTGGGTAAGTACAGGAACTTGTGTCTCAAACTTGTTTCTTACAAGAAAAACTGTTGTCGAGGCTTTAGAGGAACGTGTTCCCGAACTAGGCGAGCATTTTATCCAATTAGACGTCGTAGAAGACAGCGAGTAAGGTGTCGAAGAGGAAGGTGTCGAGTTTGCAGGAGACGTAGACGTGGAGCTAGAAAGTGTTACGTGTCCAAGGTTGGAAAATGTGATAGGTCCAAGTGTGCGTTAGTGACCCGAGGAGCTAAGGCTTGTTTCATCAGACTAGGCAAGTGTAAACGACAAGGTATCAAGAGTGTTTCGCAGTGTCTTGGTCGTCATAGAAACCTCTGTCTAAAACTGATTGTCTACCGGCGGCAGTGCTGTCGAGGATTCGCACCCCACAGTCGACAACCAGTAAAGTGCCACAGAGTGGGTCGGAAATGGAAGTGTACCAGGAGTGGCAGTAGAAGCAGAAGGAGAAAGAGGAGAAGACAAGGTCGTGTTAGGTGTGGAGGTGGCAAGTGTCGTGTTTGTCGTCACGATCCAACCAAGAAGTGTCTAGTTATCCGGGTTTCCAAGGTCTCCTGTAGACCATCACGGTGCCCCCTCGTTCAAAGAGGTGTTGATGTCTGTGTGAGACGAATCAGGAAGTGTAGGAGGCATGGTATCAAGTCGCTGTCACGGTGTCTTGGTCGCCATAGAAACTTCTGTCTCAAGTTATCAGTGTACCGACATTACTGCTGTACTAAACGACATCCCAGACAGCCCACATCTCGCGCCCCATCCCCCAAGTACAAGGTTGAATGCCGTGGGTCCCGTTGTCGTGTGTGCAGTTCCACAATTGGACCTCGATGCTATGTAGCAACAGTCAGGAGGTGTCTACCCAACAAGTGCCACGCTGCAATACGAGGTGCCGGTATGTGCCGAAACCGTTTGGAGGTTTGCCACAGAAAGGGGATAACACATCCTGTTAGGTGTTTCGGGAGACACGTAGAGCTTTGCTTGAAGCTTTTTGTTTACAACCACAAGTGTTGCAATAACACCTCTAAGTATCCTTCCCGCCATTCCCCTAAACCAGCCCATCCTCA
>AVPN01000247.1:3286-24445 GCA_000695325.1 Pleurobrachia bachei | reverse complement strand
TCTCTCTCTCTCTCTCTCTCTCTCTCTCTCTCTCCCTCTCTCTCTCTCTCTCTCTCTCTCTCTCTCAATCTATCTTTCAATCTCTGTTCTATTGGATCATGAGTGGATATGGTTTTGACATTGATGAATGGCTTGTCCAATATATATTACTAAGAGCTTGCAGCCACTCCCTATAACTGTCACATCTAGATTGTAACAATCAGTCCCTATCTCCTTGGTACAGCCCCAATCAGTCAACCAGGCTGATGTTCTGTCCCCTCTCTGTCACTTTCTCGATCTATAGCTGATGTTCTGTCGACTCGATCTGTCAGCCCTCATTTTCTCGATCTATAGCACGCTACCCCAATGCTACTATTGAGCACTTCGACATTTATTTTAGAAGTTGTTGCCCCTCTATCATAGAGTCTATAGATCCTCTCTCTCTTTTCAAACACTTGGTTTATTGATCGCACCTTGCTAAAGTATTTCCGTTGTAAAAGAGCTGGGAAGATGTCTGAAAACAAGATTCACTCCCGGTCCTCTCTCTCTTTCTCTCTCTCTCTCTCTCTGAGAGAGAGATAGATTGAGAGAGAGATAGATAGAGAGAGAGAGAGAGAGATTCTCTCTCTCTCTTGTTAAGGTTCTCCCCACTCTTGTTTAAAAGAGGGACCGGAAATGTGACTGCATCAGATGTGGTCAGAGAGGTGCTCTTTTACACCCCGGTTAACTCTCTTCTCGTCTCCTCTCCCTAACTCTCCTCCTCTCTTCTCCCAGTTGATCTCTCTTTTTCTCTCCTTCTCCAGTTCAATGATCTCTTCTTCTCCTGCCTAACTCTTCTCTTTGATCTCTCTTCTCGCACGCTTAACCACTCAATCCGTCATGTATGTGTCAGGAACTCAATTTGTTTCCTTCTCTTATCGCACCCACACCGCCAGACAGAAGTGCTCTACTAGACTCACATAGTTGGATTTAAGTGATGTCACTGAGTGAAAAGAGTATTGACATCGATGGGTAAATGGAGTATTACTGTCACACTGACAGCTGTAGGGTGTGAGATGCACTTGTGCACATCTGTTATATTATCAGTTGTAGATCTATTGCTGTAATGCAGTGGTCCTCGAATTTGAATATTTGGTCTGGGTCTGACTGTAGTACAGCTCTCTCTCTAGCTAGATGGATCTATGTAAACGACTGTAGTGCACACCATGAATCCATTTATTTTCCCGCCGTTTTTTTCTCCGCTCTCTCGATCCTTAGTCCTTCTTCTCTTATGTCCACGTGCTAATAGATACGGAGAGAGTGACATGATAGAACGAGAGAGAGGGAGAGAGAGTCTGTGGAGTGCATGGTTTTTAGAAATCCCGCCATATAATCAGGGGGAGGAGAGCTACTGCAGCAGCCGGTGTGCCCTTAGGGTAACCGGTTATGTGTTCTCTTATTGGATCAATCCCATGTCACGTGGTCCCCATCATGTAATCTCATTGGTTGATTGCTCTCTCCTGGCTGATCTGCTAAATTGCTTAGTGGGTTGCACTCCGAGCCGCACGTGCACTACAGGGAACCCTGAGGAGAGGTCACGTGATTTCAATCCTCCTCTCTCATTGGTTGAAGTGCGTCCACAACCGCCCTTCGGTCCCTAATTACGATGTTATGGGTAGAAAACGTTGCTATGGGACGAGTAAAAATTATGTCCACGTGGATCGGGAGAATGCGAATGAAAGAGAGAGAAAGAATCCCGGTCCTCTCTCTCTTTCTCTCTCTCTCTCTTGTTAAGGTTCTCCCCACTCTTGTTTAAAAGAGGGACCGGAAATGTGACTGCATCAGATGTGGTCAGAGAGGTGCTCTTTTACACCCCGGTTAACTCTCTTCTCGTCTCCTCTCCCTAACTCTCCTCCTCTCTTCTCCCAGTTTATCTCTCCTCCTCTCCTTATCCAGTTCAATGATCTCTCTCCAGTAAATCTCCCTAACTCTTCTCTTTGATCTCTCTTCTCGCACGCTTAACCACTCAATCCGTCATGTATGTGTCAGGAACTCAATTTGTTTCCCCCTCCTCTTATCGCACCCACACCGCCAGACAGAAGTACTTTCATAGACTCACGGTTGGATTTAAGTGATGTCACTCTGGGTGAAAAGAGTATTGAGATCGATGGGTTAATGGAGTGTTACTGTCACTGACAGCTGTAGGGTGTGAGATGCACTTGTGCACATCTGTTATATTATCAGTTGTAGATCTATTGCTGCAGTGGCTCAGTCCTCGAATTTGAATATTTGGTCTGGGTCTGACTGTAGTACAGTATGGCTCTCTCTAGCTAGATGGATCTATGTAAACGACTGTAGTGCACCCCACACTATGAATCCATTTATTTTCCCGCCGTTTTTTCTCCGCTCGATCCTTAGTCCTTCTTCTCTTATGTCCACGTGCTAATAGATACGGAGAGAGTGACATGATAGAACGAGAGAGTCATAGAGAGAGAGTCTGTGGAGTGCATGGTTTTTAGAAATCCCGCCATATAATCAGGGGGAGGAGAGCTACTGCAGCAGCCGGTGTGCCCTTAGGGTAACCGGTTATGTGTTCTCTTATTGGATCAATCCCATGTCACGTGGTCCCCATCACGTAATCTCATTGGTTGATTGCTCCCCCTCTCCTGGCTGATCTGCTAAATTGCTTAGTGGGTTGCACTCCGAGCCGCACGTGCACTATAGGGAACCCTGAGGAGAGGTCACGTGATTTCAATCCTCCTCTCTCATTGATTGAAGTGCGTCCAGTTGGCGGGAAGCCAGGGATTAATGCTACAATACCCATCTTTTGCAACGATTGGGACGAGTAAAAATTATGTCCACGTGGATCGGGAGAATGCGAATGAAAGAGAGAGAAAGAAAGAGAGAGAGGGAAAGATAGCGTACAGAGAGAGAGAAAGAGGTAGGCAATTTAGTTATGACATATGGTTATTGTACACTTTTTTGTTGGAAAGGCACATGTGAGTGTACGCAATCAGTAACTAGTCACGTGGTACATTCGTGGACTTCATTGTATAACCTCTTTATCCCTCTTTAACTGCCTCTAATTAGTATCATTCGACTCAACAGATAATTTGCAGTTGTTCCTCATTCCTCTTGACCTCCTTGTCTTAGCTTGACTTGTAGTTTAGTTAAATGTTGTGTTCCTTCCTTCTTTGACCCAACTAATTATCGCTACCATGTGTTGGCCGGTTTATGAATCAGTTCCTCACCCCCTTCGACCTAACTCTGACATACTATTCTTGATATTATCTTGTTTCTAACCCGACCCCCTCTCTGCTATAGGTCGAAGAGTGGATGAATTCCCGTAGCTCTACAATTGAGGACCTCCCCAGGATACTGGACTCCAACAGTCCTATTAAGAAGAGATGGGGTGATTCCGTTGACCAGGTACTTGTTGAAAATTGGTGCGGAATTGTTGTACAAATGTTGACACTATTAAAGAAATTATTAGATTAACCAGATACATTGTCTCTCTGGGATTCATCTCACCACCTTTCTCCCCTTGTAGGCAAAAGCGATTGACTCAATAAAGCGAGCCCTGGTACAGATAACATCCAGCTACAAGAAAGAGAACGAGCCTCCAACAGTCAGTACAACACCACCCATCACCACGGCGTGCTCCACAGCTGAACAGAGTGCGGGGCTGAAGAATAGAGGCATCCTAACTAGCCACCAACCCAGATACGAAACCTTGGTTAGTTTTATGTAGATCATTCCCTCTGTACCGGACTGAAATATACTATTGCTCCCCAGCCCTACTCTGTTTATCCAAATGTCCCCCTCTTCATTCCCTAGAGTAGAGCCATGCTGTCTTGGTAAATGAGATGAGGGGGGAGGATTCGTCAGTGGTCCATTCTATCGGAAACGGATCTAATTTAGCATTTCCCCAGCTCCCCTTTTTACATAGCTTCCAAACTGGTTCCTGTCTACTACTCGACTGTGAAAACATGATGCACTAGACAACTACTGAGAAATAGAGAGAGTGCGAGGGGAGATGATAGATAGATAGATCTGGGGGCAGTTTGGCGACATAACATGGCGTATAGAAGACGGTGGTGGCCTAAGCGTGCCGAATTGTTGATACAAAATACCATTATAGCCCCGTATCTCCGTAGAATAAGTCCAATAAGACAACAAATTGTCGCAATTTCGCCGTATTCGACGAAATAAGCCCCCTAGTATGGTTACTCACGTACCACTCTCTAACTCTCTGCAAATCTCTCTCTCTCTCTAACTCCTTTCTCTCCCCTATACAGCAATATCTCTCTCTAACTCCCTTCTCTCCCCTATACAGCAAGCTGCTCCCGCCGACCAACTAAAAGATCAACAACAACAACAGCAAGCTGTATACTTTGATCAGGAAAACGTGCCAACGAACAACCAATATGTCTTCAACTATAATCGTACGTTATTTTAAATTGAGCATTTCAGAAACCAGAACTTTTTATTTAGCTCATTTTATAGCTAGTTTTATAGCTCTATTTTCTTGCTGAGTAACCCCTCAAAATTTTCTAAATCTCCCCTTCTCTCTTCAGAGTCAGTCCCTAACCAGCATGGCGTGTACAAGCACGAAAAACAGTTATCACAGTTCCACTTTGCACCATACCCATCTCCGAACAGAACAGAGCAACCCTACCCCTCACCCCCTCGCAATGAATCAGACCTCATGTTCTCTGGATTGTCCTATAATCTATCTTGGCAGCAGGCGGGTGCACCACCTCCCCCGCCACCCCCTCCTCGACAGTATGCATCACCTTGGAACGAGCAGAATATGAATGTAAGTAATGAGTGTGTTACAGTTTGGGTTTACTTAGCTACTACTGCTGTCAACTTTAAAACGGTGTCACAGTTACCGAACTTTGTTCCCAACTCTATATTAGTATAAAGTTGGGTACAAAGTTACTTAGCTACTGTAGCTGGATGTGATTTGAATGGGTCCTGTTAAAACTATAATGGGACGCATTTCGTCACCAAGTTCACAAGCCTAATAATAGCCCTGACACCCTTCCCCCTCTCTCAGGAATGCCTATCACCGAGTGACCAAATGTACGGCTCCCACCCCAACTCCCCCGATGTGCCCCTGACACCGGACACTGAGAACGAAAGCAAGCCTTCTAAGAACTTCCTCAACATGTCAGAATACGCAATCCAGGTACGAATTTAGTTTCGTTTAGTCACGTTCTGTTTAGTTTGTTAGTTGGGGTCCCTTCAGCAATTGATGTATGTTACGACTTACGTTTGTTAGTTATCATAGTGTCAGAGTTTGGTAGTCACATCACGAATTCTGCTTAGTGTAGGATTGTTTAGAATGCACTTTGTCCACGTCACCTAAAATATTAGATCCTTCTACTCCTCTCTCTCTCTCTCTCTCTCTCTCTCTCTCTCTCTCTCTCTCACTCCACCTATCTATCTCTCTATCTATCTCTCATACTCTTCTCCATCTCTCTATCTCAATCTATCTCACTCTCGTTTCATCTCTTTCACTTACTCACTCCATCTATCTCTCCCTCCATTTCTCCGTAGCCCTTATGCCCCCAGGGCATTCGATTGCAATTGGGTATCACTAGGAGAGAGAGATTGGAGAAACTTGTTCCCTATCATGTTTTATCTGAACCCTCCCCGATCATTTTGTCAGTATTTTGAAACAGCTTCTTGTTTTGCTCTCTCTATCAGCCCTCTAACAGATCTCTCTATCACAATAGCTCTAACATCTCTCTATGCCAATCTCTAACATCTCTATATCCCAATCACTAACAGATCTCTCTATCCCAATCACTAACAGATCTCTCTATCCCAATCTCTAACATCTCTCTATCCCAATCTCTAACAACTCTCTATCCCAAATCCCAATCTCTAACACATCTCTCTATGCCAATCTCTAACATCTCTCTATCCCAATCTCTAACATCTATCCCAATAGGGAATGCAACCAGTGAAGCCAGGGAAGACCTCATGGCACCCTGAAGATGTCTTTTGTACCGTGCCCGGTCGACTCTCCCTTCTGTCCGGGGCTGCAAAGTACCCCGTTACGATTGGAGAGGTACAGAGGAGGTTAACATACCCCGAGAGTCTCAATGTTAGTCTGCTGGGAGGAGTTCTCCGACGGTGAGTTATGTAGTGATATGTTGTTAGATAGTGACCTTGTTACCAAGTTGCCACTCCTGTTTCATGATATTCAATTAAGTGTTAACCCCCCATTTATACATTTGTGTTAACCCCTCTGTTTATACAGTTGTGTTACCATCCCTCTATCTCTCCAGAGCTAAAGCGAAGAACGGTAACCATGCTTTGAGAACTCAGTTGGAGGAGAGAAATATCTCTATACCAACTGGCAGACGAAAGGCGGCTTCTACATCTCTATTCACCAGCCTACTAGAAGGTATCGTCTGGTGTTCTTTCTGAATGAGACGAATAATCTCTTTGTTTCTCTCTCTTTTTCTTTCTTTCTCTCTCCTTCTCTTACTATCTTTATCTCTTTTGCTTTCCCTTCCTCTCACTCTCTATCCATCTATCTCCCTCGCATGAATTATATTGTGAGATTAAAGAATCGCTACCACCACACGCTCTCCACGTGATCTACTTTACTGGGCTCTGATTGGCTACAGCCAAGTCACGTGACCCCCAGGTCGATTTCCTATTGGCCTGCACGGTCGGTGTGGCGTGTGCTCGGGATGATAGATAATATGATCAATTTTCCTGGGTTCCAGAGCTATAGGTGGCTATATGGAGAGAGAGAGAGAGAGAGAGAAAGTAAAAATGAGTACGGATAAATAGAGAGAGAGAGAGAGAGAGAGAGAGAGGCCGGCGCGTGCCGACACTAGAATTATATTTCACCCTACTGATAGTGATACCCGATAGACAAAAAATAGTATGGAAAGAGAGTAGGAGGGGCTGGATTTCGATATATCCACGAGGTGACGAATCGAGGGGAAGAGGAGAGGGAGAGAGAGAGTGAAGATGAAAGAAGAGAGTGAAGTAAAGATAGCTAGAGAGGGAGAGAGAGTCGAGGGGGGGTGGGGGGGTAAAGAATTGGCATGTTTCCGGAAATCATAGAATCCAAGCTGTACAGATCATATTCCCCCTCTGATTGCAGATAATCAGATCTACAAGGTGCACAGCAAATTAATGTCATGGTCCAATAATTCAAACACAAACCAACTAAAACTTCTCACTCTCTCTCTGCCAAAACTTTCTTTTCCTCTCTTTTGTCTCCCTATCTTTCTCCATCTCGTTTTCTCTTCTATTCCCTCCTAACACTCTCCTAAAACTCTCTCTAACACCCTCTAACACCCTCTCTAACAACCTCTCTAACACCCATCTTCTCTTCAGGTGAATCCTCCCAGTTAGCTATTGATTTCAATACCCTCTGTGAGAAGTTCTTCCCGTGCCGAGAGCTGGCCAAGGCAGCTTTTATTAACGACTCCCACCGCTACCACATTGCACAGGACCAACATGTCCAACGGGTCATGACCACAAAGTAAGTGTTGAAATTTGAAGGGTATAACTGTAAAATGATCCCGAAAGGATAGGACTACTCTAGATCTAACGGTTGCTGCAGATATATCCAATGTTAACCCCTAAACTCCCTAAAAACTCCATAACCCCTCCCTTCCAGTTCCAAATTCTAATCCCTCTCTCTCCCCTACAGAGCAATGATATCAGACATGCAAGAGTTGATGGAGATGAACGTGGTGAAGAATAACGAAGTAATGAACACTGTGGGGGTAAACGGACACAACAATGTTCCCTGCCCTCAACTAATGACATTCGAGCTGCTGACCCATGGGTTTGGGGCTAGTGCCCTCTCAGCAGCCTTCAACGTTGTACAAACATACCTGGACGAGATGTTGAAGTGCATGACTCAGTGAAAGCCTTGTATTGTTCATACAGGGTGAAGGGTCAGTGCAATATAGCACAATGAAAGCCTAGACAGGATATACTATTTGAGAGACTGAACAAAGCTGGCGGGTGTAATATAGCTGTTCTGACAATTGGTATTGACTATTGAGATTCAGATAGGAGAGATCAGAGAAACTATATTAAGCTAATTTATACATTATTTTATGACACAGATTTCTATGCTTGAATTTATATATAAATTATTATTTGTGGGAAGAAACCTTTTTACTAGATATATTTACAGACGCCTAGATAGAGACTGCTTTCCAGTTCTGGTTCTAGAAAGCTTTTCGAAAGAAGAACGCCTATCTTCTAGCTTTTCTTCGGCGAGCGATTCTGTAGCAGGACTCAATGTATGTCTGTATTATGTGTTAGAGAGGGGGCACTTTTTTGTACTGTGTGTAAAAGTGTGCTTTTTATTTTTCTACCCTTCATACGCTAATCTACATTTTAGTGTTCCCAACAACTTGAAACTTTGCGTTTTTAATTTTTTGATAAAGGAGACGGTTAAATGATGTCATCGTGGTGATCAGTTCGGCCCAAACATTTAACAAAACGCCAAGTCTGCATTGGCAATGTGGAGACATAGTCTTGGATCTAAAGACAAGTCCCTTGGGTATCCGTATAGTTATATACAAATTACCCTCCCAGGAATTTTTCTCTGGAAGGGAAATATATCCTGGTGATAAAGTTAATGATATAGGCTCATGGAAGTAGACCTAATAATGTTTATTATTCCGCGGCCTACATGAGTTTTATTCTTTTTCAAGTGGCCAGTTTCAAATAGTTGATGCGCGTTATTTATTTGCGCGTTCATACTGCGCGTGCGCGTGGCCTGGTTTTTTGAAAATTCGTGCGATCGTGATTATTTTTCATTAAGCTCGGTTTTGGATTGGAATGCGCTGCAATCCCCTCATGCGCGCCACCCCGCATCTTGAATGGCCTGCAGCGTATGCCAAGGTTTTGGATTGGAATGCGCTACAATCCCCTCGTTTGCGCCGCCTGTAGCATATGCCAAGGTTTTGGAAAACGTGAAAAACTTTTTTAAAGGCTAGACCAAACTGAGGTTGACGAGAGTTTCAGCCCCTTCAGAGAGGCATACATTATTTCAAACTGCCGCTGGCAGTGGCATGTGCCGAAATAAACATATAATGTCAAGAAAACCAGCCACACTGGACAAAACTGGGTGGGGATACAGGGTGGCGCAACACGGCTAATAACACGAAGACGGGTAAGGTCTTTTGTGTGCGTTTACCATGTTACCCCACCATGGTACCCACCGTGTCCGAACAATATGTTTCACACAGGTAATTGTAATAACAGCAGCCTTCAACGTTGTACAAACATACCTGGACGAGATGTTGAAGTGCATGACTCAGTGAAAGCCTTGTATTGTTCATACAGGGTGAAGGGTCAGTGCAATATAGCACAATGAAAGCCTAGACAGGATATACTATTTGAGAGACTGAACAAAGCTGGCGGGTGTAATATAGCTGTTCTGACAATTGGTATTGACTATTGAGATTCAGATAGGAGAGATCAGAGAAACTATATTAAGCTAATTTATACATTATTTTATGACACAGATTTCTATGCTTGAATTTATATATAAATTATTATTTGTGGGAAGAAACCTTTTTACTAGATATATTTACAGACGCCTAGATAGAGACTGCTTTCCAGTTCTGGTTCTAGAAAGCTTTTCGAAAGAAGAACGCCTATCTTCTAGCTTTTCTTCGGCGAGCGATTCTGTAGCAGGACTCAATGTATGTCTGTATTATGTGTTAGAGAGGGGGCACTTTTTTGTACTGTGTGTAAAAGTGTGCTTTTTATTTTTCTACCCTTCATACGCTAATCTACATTTTAGTGTTCCCAACAACTTGAAACTTTGCGTTTTTAATTTTTTGATAAAGGAGACGGTTAAATGATGTCATCGTGGTGATCAGTTCGGCCCAAACATTTAACAAAACGCCAAGTCTGCATTGGCAATGTGGAGACATAGTCTTGGATCTAAAGACAAGTCCCTTGGGTATCCGTATAGTTATATAATTACCCTCCCAGGAATTTTTCTCTGGAAGGGAAATATATCCTGGTGATAAAGTTAATGATATAGGCTCATGGAAGTAGACCTAATAATGTTTATTATTCCGCGGCCTACATGAGTTTTATTCTTTTTCAAGTGGCCAGTTTCAAATAGTTGATGCGCGTTATTTATTTGCGCGTTCATACTGCGCGTGCGCGTGGCCTGGTTTTTTGAAAATTCGTGCGATCGATCGTGATTATTTTTCATTAAGCTCGGTTTTGGATTGGAATGCGCTACAATCCCCTCGTTTGCGCCGCCGCGCCACACCCTATAAAAGGGCCTGTAGCATATGCCAAGGCTTTGGAAAACGTGAAAAACTTTTTTAAAGGCTAGACCAAACTGAGGTTGACGAGAGTTTCAGCCCCTTCAGAGAGGCATACAGGATTAAGGCTTCATGCTCAAGATTCAACTTGTAGAATTCGCTCACTATAAACTTGACAGTAACCGTTTTTTACGAATTGAATCCTTTCAGCCTCCGCTCGAATCGTTTTTGACCAATACCACCAATACCTGTAATTATTTAAGGTAGGAAAGCCCCCTGCTAACCCCGAAAAAAGTGTAAGGCTCAACTTGATGGAGTATGTTCCATTTCTAGTTAGCACAGCCCCTGTTTTTTCACAGAAATTATCTTCTAAATTGACTTGCCTGAACCCATTACCCATATGGAAACAAAATATACATTGAACGAAAAGTTATAGTCCATGTTGTTATTTACCTCCCTGATTCTGTGTGTTGAGGGGTTGTCATTCTATCACGATCTACCAAGCTCTGAAACGTTGCGGATATCTAAAAGAACCTGGCTACGAAGTGGAATTAATCGGTCTATGGAACGTGATGGACTTGTGGTGTATTTGAGAACACCTCTTGCCATCAACCTATGCAGTAGAGAAGAGATAGTTTCACTTATTACACAAAATAAAGTAATTGTAGACGGTAAGTTATACATGATGGAAAGATATTTATTTTCTACGAACAAGTTTATTTTTATATTTTCTTTTAAATATCTTTATCAAGTTGAAACTTGAAATGTATCTCCTACCAGACGTGTTAGATCCTGTTATAATGATTGGGATGTGGAAGAGAATCAGCGAATACTTATCCGGGCTATCCGATCAGGTTTGTCGTATAACATTTTATTCAGCGAGGAGAAGGTTTTTAGGCTTTAGCTGAGTATAAAACTCAATAAAATCACACCAGATGTGCTGCTCTTAATACCCACACAAAGATTACATACCACCTCTTATACCCACCCACAGATAACCTCTTATACCCACACCCACAGATTACTACTAGTGTGTCCCTGGTTCACCGTCTCAGTGAGCCAGTTCGTGTTGGTATGACGCCAGATAATAGAGTGGTAAACTATGATACTCGTACTAGACCATGTATCTTAACTGCTACCAACATTCACCTTCTCTCCAGGTTGGTACAAAAATAAACGGTTCAGAACATTCTAGATTTTAAAAAAAGCAACATAAAAACGGTGTTCATTGGCGCTTTCGAACTTGTACTAGGTTGTATAGTTCGTACTTCAAAGACTGAGCAACTATTACAGGTTTAGTAACTATATTCCAAAAGTTAACGCTATGGTTGACTGGCCTGATTCTCACAAATGGCATGGAAGATGTTATCTGTGTGAAGAGGAGAGCAGACAAGCTGCTCAGAGTGGGGTTAAAGTTGTTCTAGCTGGATTTATTTGGCAGTGGACCCCTCTACTTCGACACGTAAATAGAACTGCTGGATTTTTAGTATTATTGTGCTTATTTGCTATAATTTTTAGTCGCTATCTCAACAACAGAGCCCCTCCTAATTCTAAAGATTTTCTCTGGCTCTTGTTCCCTCTTCTCCCTCAATCTGGCAACAAGATCTCTCCTCTCAGTCCGTTCCTCTACAGGATTAAGGCTTCATGCTCAAGATTCAACTTGTAGAATTCGCTCACTATAAACTTGACAGTAACCGTTTTTTACGAATTGAATCCTTTCAGCCTCCGCTCGAATCGTTTTTGATCAATACCACCAATACCTGTAATTATTTAAGGTAGGAAAGCCCCCTGCTAACCCCGAAAAAAGTGTAAGGCTCAACTTGATGGAGTATGTTCCATTTCTAGTTAGCACAGCCCCTGTTTTTTCACAGAAATTATCTTCTAAATTGACTTGGGACTTGGGTAATGGGTATACCTTTGTTTTATATGTAACTTGCTTTTCAAATAGTCCATGTTGTTATTTACCTCCCTGATTCTGTGTGTTGAGGGGTTGTCATTCTATCACGATCTACCAAGCTCTGAAACGTTGCGGATATCTAAAAGAACCTGGCTACGAAGTGGAATTAATCGGTCTATGGAACGTGATGGACTTGTGGTGTATTTGAGAACACCTCTTGCCATCAACCTATGCAGTAGAGAAGAGATAGTTTCACTTATTACACAAAATAAAGTAATTGTAGACGGTAAGTTATACATGATGGAAAGATATTTATTTTCTACGAACAAGTTTATTTTTATATTTTCTTTTAAATATCTTTATCAAGTTGAAACTTGAAATGTATCTCCTACCAGACGTGTTAGATCCTGTTATAATGATTGGGATGTGGAAGAGAATCAGCGAATACTTATCCGGGCTATCCGATCAGGTTTGTCGTATAACATTTTATTCAGCGAGGAGAAGGTTTTTAGGCTTTAGCTGAGTATAAAACTCAATAAAATCACACCAGATGTGCTGCTCTTAATACCCACACAAAGATTACATACCACCTCTTATACCCACCCACAGATAACCTCTTATACCCACACCCACAGATTACTACTAGTGTGTCCCTGGTTCACCGTCTCAGTGAGCCAGTTCGTGTTGGTATGACGCCAGATAATAGAGTGGTAAACTATGATACTCGTACTAGACCATGTATCTTAACTGCTACCAACATTCACCTTCTCTCCAGGTTGGTACAAAAATAAACGGTTCAGAACATTCTAGATTTTAAAAAAAGCAACATAAAAACGGTGTTCATTGGCGCTTTCGAACTTGTACTAGGTTGTATAGTTCGTACTTCAAAGACTGAGCAACTATTACAGGTTTAGTAACTATATTCCAAAAGTTAACGCTATGGTTGACTGGCCTGATTCTCACAAATGGCATGGAAGATGTTATCTGTGTGAAGAGGAGAGCAGACAAGCTGCTCAGAGTGGGGTTAAAGTTGTTCTAGCTGGATTTATTTGGCAGTGGACCCCTCTACTTCGACACGTAAATAGAACTGCTGGATTTTTAGTATTATTGTGCTTATTTGCTATAATTTTTAGTCGCTAAATTTTCTGCTTACTTTTTTGACTGTGTTTTACTCCTCTCCTTTCAGTGGTTAACAATGTTGCTATCACAAAGTGTTCACAAGGCAGATATCTTCTACCTAGTTTACAATACTGTCCCAGAGCACCAGGATACCATTAGAGATGTAACAGGGGCTTCGCTATTGGATGGCCTGGTGTTAGGACCAGAATACACAAAGTACGTCAAACATTATCACAACCTCTTATCATGTCATAATCTACCTTCTTTCAAGTAATTTACGTTGTATTAATATCTACACTAGTTGTACCCTCAACTTGCATACTTTATAATGTTTCTCTGCTTGTTTTACTATGATATTCAGTTGATAATATACGAATAATTCAGAGATAAAAGTGAGGGTGAAGTAAGAAGACACGCAACTGAAACATGTAAAAGAGTGGACTGTACTCATCTCTTCTCTATAGAGAGTAATGTTTCTATACTAAGATCTGACATGGTTCAACAACTTCTTTCTCTTAATAAAACTGTTTTAACAACAAAAGTAAGAATGTTCCAGCCAAGTAATTTGCACAAAGTTACTTCTCTGAAAAATGAGATCTGAGCAAAAGTTACATCTTTTGTAGGTCGGTTCTAGTTGTTTTGTCCGAGACACGAGCCCGTATCTCACTATCATTGATCTCCTAGTATTTGTGTCTCGGATGTGCCCGACTTTCACTCAGTATGATTGACCTCCAGGTGAACTATCTGAGGGAGAGGGTGAACTTTGCAGGATACCCAGATGGCTCACCTGTACCTGCCCACTGGGACATTGTTGAGTAAGTTTGGGATTTAGTACATGAACCTTGTAACTAGTAGGGAGATAGAGACATATAGACATAAAGACATGAACCAAGCATCCATACTGCTGCTTTACACCTAATTCACCCAAACTTAAGTCTGCAATTAGAAATGAAAGAAACACAGTGGTCACAGTCAGGGTCTTTGTTTTAATTACCCTTACTCTGAAGTTTGAGAACTGCCTGACACTGTGTATGAACAATTCAAACCTTCAGCGGTGCATCAGGATGGTTTGTTATTGGCTACTTCAGATCTCTCTTCCTGGCCCATTCCTCAGTTCTCCCTGACTATGTCTCTCCTACTACTGAAAGAGAAGAAAAGGATCCCTCGTATGACAGGTATTCTAGTTCTTATGTTTTATTTATTCCATGAAAGAATTACTTTGTAAAACTGCAATGAATATCAACTTATATCGATCCTCTAACTAACTGACACACGCCCAGCTATGGGTTGATATCAGTGAGGTACAGTGAGATGGGGGTGTTAGTGTGGATGGATACCACTCTTGTATGACGTCAAATGTGTCACTCTCAACACACTTTATATACACACACTATTGTCAACGTGTGTGTTTGGGTGTGAGTGTTGCAGAGTCTCTTATAGTCTCAACCTTTGAACCACGTGATGGAGATGTGCAACTGCAGTGGAATAAGAACCATGTTTGTGTGTGTCGGGAAAGTTGGGAGTTGTGTCATTTGTAGTACATGTGTGAGCTGGGATTCTAGTGTGACAGTGTTTTCATTGGGGGAATAATGAATATTACCTATGGCGTGTGACTGTTTGACCTATATACCACGAGGAGTCCCCTTCCAACAATAGCCATTGTTTACTGGAGGTCAGGCTACCTCTCTACCTTTTCAAAAGGAGATATTCCAGCTCATATCCCGCTCTACCCATTTTAACACTGTTTTAACCCTTTCTCACCCCGCTACCACACAGGTGATGACGAGGGTTGAAGGGTTGCCACTACCTGACGAGGACCTATACAATGCAGAACACAATTGGAAACCCTGGGTGGAATACTCCCTGAGGAAAACTACCGCCTTCCAGGTACCTGTGTTCTAGAACTGTAGGTAACATTCAGGAGACAGGAGTAGTTTCAGGTACCTACAGGATTGTTCACAATTATGTACTTTTTAATCTTGTGGATGTGCTAAAAGATGTCTGTTTTGTTCACATGTGTTTGTTTCTCAG
Organism: Pleurobrachia bachei; assembly: GCA_000695325.1. Classification (NCBI taxonomy): domain Eukaryota; kingdom Metazoa; phylum Ctenophora; class Tentaculata; order Cydippida; family Pleurobrachiidae; genus Pleurobrachia; species Pleurobrachia bachei. Next base: position 9,154 of record AVPN01000247.1, on the reverse strand, counting down.
ATAGAACCGGTCGATCAACTAATCGGGGATTGTGGACTTGTTGTGCCACTTTTCACTGGTAATTACATACCCTCATTCCTCATATATTGATTCCCTAATGATTCTACATGCATTCTGTATAATTTTGCATAGTTTTCCACCGCATAGTTTTCCACCGCATATAATTTTGATCCCTTTATCAACACCAGACGGGTACTGCGACCGCAAACACGCTCGTATGTTGTTCACCTCTTGTCGTGTTTGGAGTTTGTAGAACAGAGTACCAGTTTCTGAGTTTCGATACCTCCATTATATTGTCACTACAAAATCCTCAAGTATTAACTTTCTACATTTATAAATAAAGTTGCACACTTGCAAAATGTCCAGTAATCAAAACCAGTCACCAGTTAAACCACATTACAATATAGGTGATAGCAGAAGGAGTGACGTTACTAGGTGTTGTTCCCTATATCAGGCAGCACTGGGGTCTGAACTCTGAACAATTCTCAACCTCGTATAGGAATCAGGATATGTTCCTGTTCACAGACACGGGTAGGAAGTCAGATAATAATTTGGGTTTTTAGGTAGAGCCTGGAGGCATCCATTCCCATTTTAAACTTAACTAGTCAACACGGGTTTGACTTCAGATTCTGAAATAAGTTTAGTTTTGGAGATCAAATGGCAGTTATATCTCATCACCATCCCTCCCAGATCACATCTCAGAGGATTGTAACCATCAGGATGACACCAGGAGTTTAATATTTCACCTGATCTGGATGTGGACACCAGGCTCCACCGTCTACCTGCCCCACCAGGGCTGCCCACTACCCCCTGGACATGTCCTGGTAGTGCCATGTGGGGGTGTACAGTTAACTGGAGGGGAGGGTGTTGGAATGTTTGTTAGTGTGGTGTTTGAAGAGATTATAGACTGATATGTTTTGTTGTTTGAAAGTTAAATTATAATTTCTTTATTTCACTACCCATTTAGCAGCTAAATAACCAATATACTAAGATCTAGGAAATGTAATATCATGGATTAAATCAGTTTCCAGCTGAAATCAAACCGGAGCTGTAATACACAGTTACAAGCTCAGTGGTAACACACCATAGTGGTTACACACATCCCAGTGGTTACACACCCCAGTTACACACAGTGTAATGCAGCAGAATCATCAGCAGCCTGGTGGCGGGTTCAGATGGCCCCCAGACTGGAGAGACTCCGATGCAATGTCATACCTTATCAGTGATTTCTCATCCCCCACAGTCAGACCTACTAGGAAACTGGCCTTCTGGAGCAACCTTATATGTCAGGTATACTACGAGAAACTGAAATCATCATGACAACCTTGGCACCGTTCGGGATTGTGGTTCTGGGTTCAGATACTTCACTTTTAGTAATCTCTCTCGACTGGGCTAGCTGCTAAGAACCCCCTCTATCCAGGTGTGTCAGTACAGGGGTACACCAGTTGTCAGTGTTGAGGAGCTGAAGAGATGTCTCGCGTGGAGAGGCCTACCTCCCATGTGTGAGTACCAGTACCAGTTTTTTTGGAATACGAACATATCTAGATTTACCCTGCGCGAGAGATCCCAGTACATGTCTGTGTAACTCTCACAATTCAGGTTTAGAGGGTGTGCTAGAGGATATGATCCAGAAGAAGACTGTGGTTCCCCTCAACAAGTTGACGGTATCGTGGTCCCAATGGGGCCTCAGTCTCCTCGCCTCTCCCTTCACCTCTGTGTGGAGGAAGATTGTTCCTGAAACAGGAGAACCTATGTTCGTTGTAATGTCAGTACTACAGGTACAGAGAGAAATAGCTTATTTTGAGATAGTGCAGATCTGAATTCTTCGAACAAGAGCCAGAAAACAAAATACTATCACTAGAAAGATCCTTGACATTATATATTCGGTGCATGACGTTTGTAACTCACGGCGTGTTTCAGGAGTGTAAGAGAACTGTACTAGAGGAGGTACATGGTACATCAGACAGCTACCTTTACACACCACACGAGTGGATGGAATTGTGTAGGAGACATGTTCACACATCTAGTAGTCAGTACTTGGATTCATACCTCGAATTCTCAGGGTGAGTGTGATTAACTTTGAAAATCCATTGCACAAAGCAAAGCACCCCTGCAGTCACACCCCTCTTCCTATGTAGTGATATAACTCGGTACGGAGAGCCGGTATCACTGATTAAGGTCCGTCAGCCCGCCCAGAAAAGAGTGGATCCAGTAGACCAAGTGGATATAGCAATTGGCAAGGCTGTCACTACACGGGACTTGCTGGCCAATAAAGTATCCTCCCTGACCGAGAGAATGGAGGAGCAGCTGAAGTTGGCGAAATCAGCTCGCAATAAAAACGAGGCATTGGCTCACCTGAGGTAAAGAGATAAAATACTATAGCGGTATAGAGATGGAACAGTGTTTAATTCAGCAGTTTTAAAAACATTACTTAACGTAACCACCCCCTATCACTCGACTGTTTGCAGGCGAAAGAAGTTGTTTGAGAAGTCTCTAGATAAGTGGAGTGTAGCCTTGGGGAACACTGAGTCTCTTCTGTTACAGTTATACGATTCTCAAAGCAATAAAACGGTAAGGGTTTTTTATCGGCTTATTATCAGCTGACATAAAAATGTCCTGATTGCCAGAAACACAAGATAAAAGTATTTAGTTTGCTGCCTGACAGTCAACAATAAAAATTTGTTGAATGTGAGGCAGTAAACAATTTACCTTGTGTTTAATATTTTCCTCGATGTCATTACTCCCCCCTCTCCCCCACTACAGATTGTTTCTACAATGCGGGCTGGTGCAGAGGCCCTTCAGAAAAACAAGATCTCCCTGAGTGAAGTTGATGAAATTATGGACAAACTTGATGAGGTACACTTGTTTAGTTGTATTCCCAAAAATCAGGATTCGTTTAGATTTAGTCATATATCTGGTGGAGTGTTTTAGAACGATAGGGTGGAAATTTAGTGCTTCAGTTTTGTATAATTGAATACTAACCCCCTCAACCCATCCTTTCCAGTACAAGGAGTATGAGGAGGAGCTCTCCACAGCTATGACATCATCAGCATCACAGAACACAGATGATGCAGACTTGGAGGAGGAGCTGATGGGAGAGGTACATGGTACATCAGACAGCTACCTTTACACACCACACGAGTGGATGGAATTGTGTAGGAGACATGTTCACACATCTAGTAGTCAGTACTTGGATTCATACCTCGAATTCTCAGGGTGAGTGTGATTAACTTTGAAAATCCATTGCACAAAGCAAAGCACCCCTGCAGTCACACCCCTCTTCCTATGTAGTGATATAACTCGGTACGGAGAGCCGGTATCACTGATTAAGGTCCGTCAGCCCGCCCAGAAAAGAGTGGATCCAGTAGACCAAGTGGATATAGCAATTGGCAAGGCTGTCACTACACGGGACTTGCTGGCCAATAAAGTATCCTCCCTGACCGAGAGAATGGAGGAGCAGCTGAAGTTGGCGAAATCAGCTCGCAATAAAAACGAGGCATTGGCTCACCTGAGGTAAAGAGATAAAATACTATAGCGGTATAGAGATGGAACAGTGTTTAATTCAGCAGTTTTAAAAACATTACTTAACGTAACCACCCCCTATCACTCGACTGTTTGCAGGCGAAAGAAGTTGTTTGAGAAGTCTCTAGATAAGTGGAGTGTAGCCTTGGGGAACACTGAGTCTCTTCTGTTACAGTTATACGATTCTCAAAGCAATAAAACGGTAAGGGTTTTTTATCGGCTTATTATCAGCTGACATAAAAATGTCCTGATTGCCAGAAACACAAGATAAAAGTATTTAGTTTGCTGCCTGACAGTCAACAATAAAAATTTGTTGAATGTCAGGCAGTAAACAATCTACCTTGTGTTTAATATTTTCCTCGATGTCATTACTCCCCCCTCTCCCCCACTACAGATTGTTTCTACAATGCGGGCTGGTGCAGAGGCCCTTCAGAAAAACAAGATCTCCCTGAGTGAAATTGATGAAATTATGGACAAACTTGATGAGGTACACTTGTTTAGTTGTATTACCCCAAACCAGGATTCGTTTAGATTTAGTCATATATCTGGTGGAGTGTTTTAGAACAACAGGGTGGAAATTTAGTGCTTCAGTTTTGTATAATTAAATACTAACCCCCTCACCCCAACCCCCTCCTAGTACAAGGAGTACGAGGAGGAGCTCTCCACAGCAATGACGTCACCAGCTACCGTCTTGTGTCTACTACGTCTGAACCTCCTCCTCGACTACCCTGATGATCTTGAGGATGAGGATGAGGGTAGTAGTGTCCAGAGTGAACCTCCAACTAAGAAGCATGCTGTGAGTTAGGGAGATAGTAAAGCATGCACAACAATTGTTTCAGTAAACAACGTCGGACTTGTCACCCAAATGGATCTGTTTTAACATCTAAAAAGGTCTGAGGAAAATTTTGACCGTTAATAATTGAACAACCCAACTGTTATAGGTGATTGATTTGACAAAAGAGGATGGTGACGTTTTAACATCCGAGGAGATGAATGAGCTGGAGATGATTGAATCACAACTAAACTCCTGCCCCTCTCCTGATAAAACGGTAGGGTTCTGGGTCTAATCAGAAGAGCTATGAATTGGTTCTGGGTATAATCCAAATCAGAAGATATAAGTTATGAAATGGTTTTCAGTAGTTGGTTGATTTGTTCATTCACTGCGGACTCAGTGTCAGGCGACTCAAGTAATTGCTTCCAAATTATATCACTAATCTCTCTATAATATATAATTCCAGGTTCCAATACAAAGTCAAGGGGATACAACACAACGCTCCTCTTCTCCCTCTCGCATATCAACTGGTAGAAGCTCATCCCCATCTCGTATTACGATGGGTAGAAGTCCTTCTCCCTCACGAGTTGTAATGGGTAGAAGTCCTTCTCCTTCCAGAATCGGAAGAAGTCCATCTCCCTCGAGATTTCCACAGCGAGAGTTTGAGGCGGATGAGCACCCTGTAGAGAAGGGTGAAGTGGCACCTCGATCTGTGAAAGAGAGAATGTCCCCTGAAATGAGGCGGAAACCCGGAAGAAAGTTGGTTGGGACACTTCTTACTGAGTGAACTTGATTTGTTTTGTTCAAACGGGCGCAGGGAAGGAGGGTCGAGCAAGGCAAAACTTGTTTATTGGGGAAAATGTAAACAGTTGTTCAATTTTACGAAAAATTACGAAGACAATTTCTAAGCTTTGAATTGTTGTTTTCACTTTCGATAGGCGTACAATTATTTGACGTTGTTTTACACTTTAACTGGTAGTTATTGAGCTTTTCTTCGTCTTCTCTCTCACCAATATTCTCCAAACAAATATCCCTATCGCCCCCAATATTCCTACAATATTCCCCTAATATTCCCCCAATATTCCTACAATATTCCCCCAATATTTCCCGTTATAAGGATGTGGTTTATGGGTTGGTAGATTGGGTGTGTGGTACTATGTAGCATGGGTTACTGCAAGGGAGGGTGTATGATCGGACCTTCAATCCTGAATGCTGACCTATCACGACTAACAGAGGAATGTCAAAGACTGCTAGACGCGGGGGCTGATTACCTCCATCTAGATGTAATGGATGGCGTAAAACATGGATTGGAATGTAAACCATTCTTCTAGTCTCATTACAGGGGACTCCCTATCTCTAAATGGGTTTTGATTCACTGTCGCATATACACAACTCCTGTCTTGCAGTCTTGCTGGGTAAATGGAATTGGATCTCCGTTATGAGCTCTATGTGAGTTTGGTTTGGTTTGGTTTGGGCCACTCATCTGGGACTGTAAACAGTCACACAGCCAAGTCTCGCCGAACAGGCGAGACAGCATAGTGCCGGATCATCCTTTCGGAATCACCACCAGATCG
>AVPN01000246.1:40624-54015 GCA_000695325.1 Pleurobrachia bachei | reverse complement strand
GAGAAAGAGAGAGAGAGAGAGAAAGAGAGAGAGAAAGAGAGAGAAAGAGAGAAAAGAGGAACAAGACAAAAAGAGAAATTCAATCGTTTGTGTGATAAGACACACACCACCTGCTGTTTCCTAACCTGACCCACGGACAACTCAACACTCTGTGTGAAACACACGTTAAGATGAGGCAGCTATTATAATAATTTCGTGGTTAATCTTTGGGTTTGCCGAGCCCGAAGATTAACCGTTTTGCCAAAACTGTCCTAATAGTTATATAATAGAAGTAATTCCGTCTGGTATGCAGGAATTATTTTAAAAACGTCTGCCCTTATACCGTCAAACTATTGCTTAGTAGTTTTCAGGAAACGACCGAACCGGGTTTTTTCCCACCGAACCGAACCGAACCGAATTTGAGAAACGTTTTTACCGAACCGAACCGAACCGAATTTCGGTTACCGAACCGAACCGAACCATACCAAATTTTTCCTGTTTAAATATTTCTCGAAAAAGTCACGTAGAGCACCGATCAAGGTGTTGAGAACTAGCCAGACAAAAAACATTGACCATATTATGGCAAAATTGACACTGAAATCCATAAATTTTTCGTAAAATAATCGAAAAATGATGACTGAAAAAGCCCGATTCCTGGCCATTTTTTGAACAAAAAATTCGGTGGTTCGGTCAAAATTTTCCACCGAACCGAACCGCCGAAAAAACACCGAATCACCGAACCGAACCGAACCGAATATTCGGTCGCTTCCTGGTAGTTTTATAGTAACGTCATTCTATTGCTGATTAGATTTCGAGTAACGTCATCCAGAGTAATCTCTTTCAATAATAAAGAACAGCTTGAAAGGAACACTCCCGTTTTATCTAATTTTCACTCAAGCTGTGTCAGATCAAAGATTCTGCTAAGGTGGAGATGGTGTCTCCCACACCCCAACTCTCTTCCTCTCTCACCCTGCCTAGCTAAACTGTGTTTCGGCCGTCCCAAAAGTAAAGGGAGCGTTAAAACAATCTCATCCATAATAAGCTTCTCACCGTTTGATTTACAGTTATCATCTGTCGTGTATTGTTGGCTGGAGAGGAATTGCTGGATAAAATCTTGTGACTGTTCCTCATCTTTTGTTCCGTTATACTGAGAAAGGATTGTGTGAAAATTATGGGATAACGTGGTTTAATTAAAACCCAGACCAAAAAGGCGGGGAAGTGACGAAAAAAGAAAGAAAAAAGGCGCCAACTCGAGGATTTAATCCAGTTTTTCATAGATCTGTTCTCAGGAGGAACGAGTGTGAAACTGAATAAACTTAGGGGATGGATATTTTGGGAGTGACTGATTGATAAGGAAGGGGGTACTCAGGAAATGAAATTAAAAGCTCTAGGAAGTAAAGATGGGAAGGTCTCATTACACATTATACGTGCAGTAATATAAGGATTAAGGGGATGATGTATTTAATTGAGGTCAGGGGAGAGTAATCTAAGTAGTAATGTAAGGGGATAGAATGGTGTATTTAATTGAGGGGCAATCAAAGTGTAGGGTGGGGTTGTAAAAACTGAGGGGGACGCTAATCACATTTGCCATTCTCTAGGTAATTGGATAATTGTAAGGCGGGGTATGAATCTTGAGCGGCTATGAGAAATATGGCGAGTAATCCACGCTAGACAATAGGGTTCAAAGAATAAAGGGTGTAAAAGGGGGCCTTTGTAGCTAGGCCATGTAGCTGGGTCATGGTGTTAAAAAAGCGGCAATATAAAAAAATCTAAAAACTCAGGTAGAACATAATAGAAGGGCTGAGTTTTATACCACAACAAAAGAAAGCACCGGGGGGGGCGACATGTTAATTTTGTTAACTTTGTTAATATTAACATCCAGAAAACAGGTGATTTATTAACAAATTAACAAAAAGTTAACAAACGTTAACAAATGCCATTTATGCCATCTAAAACCCCTTTAGCACGTGTTTTTGGCATTTAACACTTGTTCTGCGATCAGAGGTGTCCCTTCTGCACGATTTGCATACCCCTACTACCTCTACTACGGCTTTTCTACAGCTATTTGTTCCATTAATAGCCATTGTGTAAATTTTAATAAAAACCAGCCAAACTAAACCACAATTGAAGTCAAATGACCCTAATCCACATTTTCCAACCCTAAAAATTAAATAAGACTCATGAATTTACCTAAAAACGAAAAATATCCCAAAAATAGATTTCTCTAAAAAACACAAGGATTTGTAGCGAAGCACATTTTCAATATTTGACCAAAAAATTAAATTTTGAAAAATTTTAGTTCTTTCTCCAACAAAAACGTTGTAAATCATCTTCTGAAATCCAAAGAATCGATTTTCAATGAAAAAATTACGTTAAAGTGAGATTTTATACGCTAAATAGAAATATTTTTAATTTTTGGATTTTCATCGATATTGAACCAAAAAACCTCATTGTCGGACTTTGGTTATCTGAAGAGGCCTTGTTTGGGTATATATTTGTTAGATAAGTCATCAAACTATAAAATTAAACCAGTTTAAGTCGTATTATCAACCAAGAAGAACAGTTTTATAGCATTTGTTAATTTTGTTAACTTTGTTAATTAACGTTAATTAACAAAATCGAAAAAAAGAGGTGATTTATTAACAATTAACATGTCGCCCCCCCCAAAGCACCTCATTGTGGTGTCGCTACATGGCCATGGTGTCGGTACATACCTGATTGTAAGGATTGTGTGGATACTGATGGTGTCGACTGTAAGCGTTGTTGGCTCCGTTCATAACAGCGTAACCTCCCTGACTGGTGTACTGTTGTCCCCCCTGGTGGCCATACCCCTGCTGGGCCATCTGCATCCCTTGCATCATCTGGTTGGGGTAGCGAGGGGGTTAGGGGATGAAGGAGGTGGGGTTTAGAGGGAGGGTTGGGGAGAAAAAGGTAGAGACAAGAGGAGAGTAAGAGGAGTTAAGAACGGAGAGGGTATAGAGTGGATACATGAGGGTGGGTGGAAAAGAGGGTCGGGGTTACTCAGGTTTGTTGAGGAAGGAAGGAGATCGGAATATATTTACAGAGAGTAAGTGGGGTAATTTGCGGTAAAAGTTCCAACGTGACACTGAACACGGGGTGATGGGTGAGGGGTGGTAGAAAAAACATATATCGAGCAGGAAGGAAAATGAAGGGATGGGAGGGGAGGGCAGACGAGCAGGCAAATCGTATCACACTCCATCTATCACTATTTCTCTCTCTCCTCATCATAGTATCGCTCTCTATCTTTCTATCTCTCACTGACTGGGCGGGTAAACCGGTGTGTGCGTGAGAATGGTAATTCTCTCATTTTACTCTCCCTTTCGTTCCTGCCCTTCATTCGACTGCCCAATCTCTTTTTCTCTCCTATTTTCTCCCTTTTAATCTCTTTCCCTCCTCTATCTCTCTATTTTTCTCTCCTTTATCTCGGTTATCTCTTTCTCTCCTCTTCGTATGTCATTTTCACTTTGGAACACAAACATATGACGACGATCGCATGACGCATTTGTCCATGACATCAGATATCACTAACACACCTTAGTCGGTCTAAAACGAGGGAGGTCTAAAATTAAACCAAATCTCAGGTTCTCGTCGTCCAACAAACAAACAAACGATCAAACACACAAACTTACCGAGATAAGAGCTGCGATCTGTTGTTGATTTTGTTGATTTCCTATCATACCACCTCCTCCACCGTGCGAGTTCTCGTCCCCTCCCCCTCCACTACCACAGTGGTCATCGTACTTTTCCACGTGACTGTACATCTGATAATCCTTAGCTCCCATACCCTGGAGATAAAGTGAGAAGGTTAGAGCGAGGGAGTTTGTAGGATAATCCTTGGCTCCCATACCCTGTAGAGGAAGAAAGGGTGGATTAGAGAGAGAGGGTTACCAGAGGGAACCATGATAACCTAAGAGAGAGGGTTAGAGGGGGTTTGTAGAGGGTTAGGATCCATATAATCTGAAGATGAGCTGGGAGCGTGATGATGTGTGTAATAGTACAGGGAGAGGGTTGGTGTAATGCTGATGAAGTGACAAATAGCCAATGATTAAACACTCCCACACTAGTACAACGTAGTACATACAAAAGAATATGCCAGTCACCCGCTAAATAACTAGGACAAGTGGATATTCAGCCCGGCTCTAAACCACTTCAAACCACCAACCACTTCCTGTGCACCTGTCACAGCCCCCGCAATAGAGCTTAGTGGGATATTGGGGACCGCCCCCCCCCTCTTTGTGACATATTGTGTGACAAATATAGAAGGTACTTCCTTAGTGGTATGTCCCAAACCCTCTCCAAAAAACCACACGTCCCCCAGACTTTCAGGGATACATATTTTTAAACTATCTTTCTTTCTCTCGGTTTTCTCTCCCTTACTCTCTATCTCTCTCTCTCTCTCTCTCTCTCTCTCTCAAGGCGGGGTATGAATCTTGAGCGGCTATGAGAAATATGGCGAGTAATCCACGCTAGACAATAGGGTTCAAAGAATAAAGGGTGTAAAAGGGGGCCTTTGTAGCTAGGCCATGTAGCTGGGTCATGGTGTTAAAAAAGCGGCAATATAAAAAAATCTAAAAACTCAGGTAGAACATAATAGAAGGGTGGAGTTTTATACCACAACAAAATAAAGCACCTCATTGTGGTGTCGCTACATGGCCATGGTGTCGGTACATACCTGATTGTAAGAATTGTGTGGATACTGATGGTGTCGACTGTAAGCGTTGTTGGCTCCGTTCATAACAGCGTAACCTCCCTGACTGGTGTACTGTTGTCCCCCCTGGTGGCCATACCCCTGCTGGGCCATCTGCATCCCTTGCATCATCTGGTTGGGGTAGCGAGGGGGTTAGGGGATGAAGGAGGTGGGGTTTAGAGGGAGGGTTGGGGAGAAAAAGGTAGAGACAAGAGGAGAGTAAGAGGAGTTAAGAACGGAGAGGGTATAGAGTGGATACATGAGGGTGGGTGGAAAAGAGGGTCGGGGTTACTCAGGTTTGTTGAGGAAGGAAGGAGATCGGAATATATTTACAGAGAGTAAGTGGGGTAATTTGCGGTAAAAGTTCCAACGTGACACTGAACACGGGGTGATGGGTGAGGGGTGGTAGAAAAAAACATTATATATCGAGCAGGAAGGAAAATGAAGGGATGGGAGGGGAGGGTAGACGAGCAGGCAAATCGTATCACACTCCATCTATCACTATTTCTCTCTCTCCTCATCATAGTATCACTCTCTGTCTTTCTATCTCTCACTCTGTCTTTCTATCTCTCACTGACTGGGCGGGTAAACCGGTGTTTAATTGAGGTCAGGGGAGAGTAATCTAAGTAGTAATGTAAGGGGATAGAATGGTGTATTTAATTGAGGGGCAATCAAAGTGTAGGGTGGGGTTGTAAAAACTGAGGGGGACGCTAATCACATTTGCCATTCTCTAGGTAATTGGATAATTGTAAGGCGGGGTATGAATCTTGAGCGGCTATGAGAAATATGGCGAGTAATCCACGCTAGACAATAGGGTTCAAAGAATAAAGGGTGTAAAAGGGGGCCTTTGTAGCTAGGCCATGTAGCTGGGTCATGGTGTTAAAAAAGCGGCAATATAAAAAAATCTAAAAACTCAGGTAGAACATAATAGAAGGGCTGAGTTTTATACCACAACAAAAGAAAGCACCGGGGGGGGCGACATGTTAATTTTGTTAACTTTGTTAATATTAACATCCAGAAAACAGGTGATTTATTAACAAATTAACAAAAAGTTAACAAACGTTAACAAATGCCATTTATGCCATCTAAAACCCCTTTAGCACGTGTTTTTGGCATTTAACACTTGTTCTGCGATCAGAGGTGTCCCTTCTGCACGATTTGCATACCCCTACTACCTCTACTACGGCTTTTCTACAGCTATTTGTTCCATTAATAGCCATTGTGTAAATTTTAATAAAAACCAGCCAAACTAAACCACAATTGAAGTCAAATGACCCTAATCCACATTTTCCAACCCTAAAAATTAAATAAGACTCATGAATTTACCTAAAAACGAAAAATATCCCAAAAATAGATTTCTCTAAAAAACACAAGGATTTGTAGCGAAGCACATTTTCAATATTTGACCAAAAAATTAAATTTTGAAAAATTTTAGTTCTTTCTCCAACAAAAACGTTGTAAATCATCTTCTGAAATCCAAAGAATCGATTTTCAATGAAAAAATTACGTTAAAGTGAGATTTTATACGCTAAATAGAAATATTTTTAATTTTTGGATTTTCATCGATATTGAACCAAAAAACCTCATTGTCGGACTTTGGTTATCTGAAGAGGCCTTGTTTGGGTATATATTTGTTAGATAAGTCATCAAACTATAAAATTAAACCAGTTTAAGTCGTATTATCAACCAAGAAGAACAGTTTTATAGCATTTGTTAATTTTGTTAACTTTGTTAATTAACGTTAATTAACAAAATCGAAAAAAAGAGGTGATTTATTAACAATTAACATGTCGCCCCCCCCAAAGCACCTCATTGTGGTGTCGCTACATGGCCATGGTGTCGGTACATACCTGATTGTAAGGATTGTGTGGATACTGATGGTGTCGACTGTAAGCGTTGTTGGCTCCGTTCATAACAGCGTAACCTCCCTGACTGGTGTACTGTTGTCCCCCCTGGTGGCCATACCCCTGCTGGGCCATCTGCATCCCTTGCATCATCTGGTTGGGGTAGCGAGGGGGTTAGGGGATGAAGGAGGTGGGGTTTAGAGGGAGGGTTGGGGAGAAAAAGGTAGAGACAAGAGGAGAGTAAGAGGAGTTAAGAACGGAGAGGGTATAGAGTGGATACATGAGGGTGGGTGGAAAAGAGGGTCGGGGTTACTCAGGTTTGTTGAGGAAGGAAGGAGATCGGAATATATTTACAGAGAGTAAGTGGGGTAATTTGCGGTAAAAGTTCCAACGTGACACTGAACACGGGGTGATGGGTGAGGGGTGGTAGAAAAAACATATATCGAGCAGGAAGGAAAATGAAGGGATGGGAGGGGAGGGTAGACGAGCAGGCAAATCGTATCACACTCCATCTATCACTATTTCTCTCTCTCCTCATCATAGTATCGCTCTCTATCTTTCTATCTCTCACTGACTGGGCGGGTAAACCGGTGTTTGCGTGAGAATGGTAATTCTCTCATTTTACTCTCCCTTTCGTTCCTGCCCTTCATTCGACTGCCCAATCTCTTTTTCTCTCCTATTTTCTCCCTTTTAATCTCTTTCCCTCCTCTATCTCTCTATTTTTCTCTCCTTTATCTCGGTTATCTCTTTCTCTCCTCTTCGTATGTCATTTTCACTTTGGAACACAAACATATGACGACGATCGCATGACGCATTTGTCCATGACATCAGATATCACTAACACACCTTAGTCGGTCTAAAACGAGGGAGGTCTAAAATTAAACCAAATCTCAGGTTCTCGTCGTCCAACAAACAAACAAACGATCAAACACACAAACTTACCGAGATAAGAGCTGCGATCTGTTGTTGATTTTGTTGATTTCCTATCATACCACCTCCTCCACCGTGCGAGTTCTCGTCCCCTCCCCCTCCACTACCACAGTGGTCATCGTACTTTTCCACGTGACTGTACATCTGATAATCCTTAGCTCCCATACCCTGGAGATAAAGTGAGAAGGTTAGAGCGAGGGAGTTTGTAGGATAATCCTTGGCTCCCATACCCTGGAAGAATGGGCATATTAGAGTCTAGAGAGAGGGTTAGAGGTGGATTAGTCATTAGAGAGAGGGGACATGACTGTACATCTGATAATCCTTGGCTCCCATACCCTGGAAGAATGGGCATATTAGAGTCTAGAGAGAGGGTTAGAGGTGGATTAGTCATTAGAGAGAGGGTTAGAGGGAGTTTGTAGGATAATCCTTGGCTCACATACCCTGCAGATGAAGAAAGGGTGGGTTAGAGAGAGAGGGTTATAGGGAACCGTGATACTTTGAAGTTCGAGAGAGGGATAGAGAGGGTTAGGATAAGAGACCGTACCCTGTTAGAGAGGGTTAGGATCGATATAATCTGAAGAGTGTGATGATGTGTGTGTACAGGGAGAGGCTTGGTGTAATGCTGTGATGAAGTGACAAATAACCAATGATTAAACACTCCCACTAGTACAACGTAGTACACACAAAAGAATATGCAAGTCACCTCAATCACCCAAATGCGGTTATTAAGATGATAACCCTCTAAACCACTTCAAACCACTAACCACTTCCTGTTCATCTGTCACAACCCCGCAATAGTACGTTTGTGGGATATTGCGGACTGTCCCCCTCTGTGTGACATATTGTGTGACAATATAGAGGGTACTTCCTTAGTTATGCCCCAAACCCCCTCCAAAAAACCACACGTCCCCCAGACTTTCATGGACACATATTTTTAAACTATCTCTCTCTCTGTTCACTCTATCTCTCCCCTCTCCCTCTCTTTCTCTCTTTATCTCTCTCTCTCTCTCACTCGGGTGATGGTTTGGTGGACACACTGCGCAACTGCTGCAGTAGTAGTAGCCAGGGGAAGTAGTATGTCTAGACAATTTCCGTACTCGAACAGAGAGAGAGTGAGAAAGAGCGTCTCTCTCCCACTCCCTCTCTCTATCTCTCTCTCTCTCTCTCTCTCTCTCTCTCCCAGCCTCTCTCTCTATCTCAGCCTCTCACTCCTGAGGGGGGAATTATGTAAACATACTACACGCACACACGCAGAACACCGAACACAGAGAAAAAAGGATTAAGAACCACTACCCTTCAAAGTTCAAACCCAACCAAAAATTTTAGAAATCAAATAAACGTGAAATATCAAAAATTCTCCCAAAATTCTTCAAAGGGGAACTTTAATTTGGGTTTAATAAAACATTTTAATGAGTTTCCCAGATCTGTCACTTTCTTACCAGTTCGCTACAGAGAGAAGATGGGAAAATTGGTTCAAACATTCTCCAGACGTGCTTGCTAGTAAGAGAGATAGGAGTCACATGATGTGTGGTTTAGGGTTACAAACCCCTGATAGGAACTAAATTTAGCACCAGCAAAATAATACTGCAGTAGAAATGGGCTGATTTAAAAAAGCATCCGTATCCGATAAAAGTTTATGAGGTGAGAAAGCAACTACCAAGAAACTCCAAGGGAGAAGAAAAATGGAGACAAATAGGGTTGAAGAGAAAAGCATTGTGAGCGAGAGGATGAGAGAAAGAGAGAGTGAGAGGATGAGAGAAGCTTGAAAGAGCGAGAGATTGGCAGCAAGACTAAAGAAAGAGAGAGAAGGGCAACAGAGAGAGGAAGGGCAAGATAAGCAATGAGGGAGATTGACAAAATGTGATTACCACGCAAATACCTCAGAGCTGGGGGATGAAAGAAAGAGAGGGAGAGAGAGAGAAGCCTGACGTCGAGTTGTAGAATAGGGGGACAGGGAGAGAGCAAGAAAGGAAAATGGAGGGCAGTCAAAATACGCGGGTAACATGCAGAGAAGGGCAGCAGCAGCAGTGGAGGGAACACACTCTCTGGTTATGAAGGAGAGCCGAGAGAGATGGGGAGAGAGAGTAGAAGCAGGAGATACCCTGAGGGGACGACACAGCAAGCTATATAGGGAGATATGCTGGTCTGAAGTATGTGTCACGTGATCAAGTCACGTGGTACATTCCACCAGGAAACGAAACCCGAGAACCTGTCTCTGTACATGTTGTGTTGTCAGTGCAGTGGTGCACCACGGAAGTGTCAATGTGAAACTCAGCTCTCTTTCTCTCTTTTGCTCTCTCTCTCGTATGACTCTCTTTTGCTCTCTCTATCTACCCAATCTCCCAGTCCCGATTCTGTCTCGGTTCACTGGATGGCTATTGTTCGGTTATCTCTTTCTCTCCTCTTCGTATGTCATTTTCACTTTGGAACACAAACATATGACGACGATCGCATGACGCATTTGTCCATGACATCAGATATCACTAACACACCTTAGTCGGTCTAAAACGATGGAGGTCTAAAATTAAACCAAATCTCAGGTTCTCGTCGTCCAACAAACAAACAAACGATCAAACACACAAACTTACCGAGATAAGAGCTGCGATCTGTTGTTGATTTTGTTGATTTCCTATCATACCACCTCCTCCACCGTGCGAGTTCTCGTCCCCTCCCCCTCCACTACCACAGTGGTCATCGTACTTTTCGACATGACTGTACATCTGATAATCCTTGGCTCCCATACCCTGGAAGAATGGGCATATTAGAGTCTAGAGAGAGGGTTAGAGGTGGATTAGTCATTAGAGAGAGGGTTAGAGGGAGTTTGTAGGATAATCCTTGGCTCACATACCCTGCAGATGAAGAAAGGGTGGGTTAGAGAGAGAGGGTTATAGGGAACCGTGATACTTTGAAGTTCGAGAGAGGGATAGAGAGGGTTAGGATAAGAGACCGTACCCTGTTAGAGAGGGTTAGGATCGATATAATCTGAAGAGTGTGATGATGTGTGTGTACAGGGAGAGGCTTGGTGTAATGCTGTGATGAAGTGACAAATAACCAATGATTAAACACTCCCACTAGTACAACGTAGTACACACAAAAGAATATGCAAGTCACCTCAATCACCCAAATGCGGTTATTAAGATGATAACCCTCTAAACCACTTCAAACCACTAACCACTTCCTGTTCATCTGTCACAACCCCGCAATAGTACGTTTGTGGGATATTGCGGACTGTCCCCCTCTGTGTGACATATTGTGTGACAATATAGAGGGTACTTCCTTAGTTATGCCCCAAACCCCCTCCAAAAAACCACACGTCCCCCAGACTTTCATGGACACATATTTTTAAACTATCTCTCTCTCTGTTCACTCTATCTCTCCCCTCTCCCTCTCTTTCTCTCTTTATCTCTCTCTCTCTCTCACTCGGGTGATGGTTTGGTGGACACACTGCGCAACTGCTGCAGTAGTAGTAGCCAGGGGAAGTAGTATGTCTAGACAATTTCCGTACTCGAACAGAGAGAGAGAGTGAGAAAGAGCGTCTCTCTCCCACTCTCTCTCTCTATCTCTCTCTCTATCTCTCTCCCAGCCTCTCTCTCTATCTCAGCCTCTCACTCCTGAGGGGGGAATTATGTAAACATACTACACGCACACACGCAGAACACCGAACACAGAGAAAAAAGGATTAAGGACCACTACCCTTCAAACCCAACCAAAAATTTTAGAAATCAAATAAACGTGACATATCAAAAATTCTTCAGAGGGGAACTTTAATTTGGGTTTAATTTAAACATTTTAATGAGTTTCCCAGATCTGTCACTTTCTTACCAGTTCGCTACAGAGAGAGGATGGGAAAATTGGTTCAAACATTCTCCAGATGTGCTTGCTAGTTTGGGAGAGATAGGAGTCACATCATGTGTGGTTTAGGGTTACAAACCCATGATAGGAACTAAATTTAGCACCAGCAAAATAATACTGCAGTAGAAAAAGAGGTGATTTAGAAATGATATCCGGTAAAAGTTGAAAGGTGAAAAAGCAACTACCAAGAAACTGCAAGAGAGATGAAAAATGGAGACAAATCGGGTTGAAGAGAAGGGCATTGAGAGCGAGGATGAGAGAAAGAGAGTGGGAGAGAGAACTAGAGAAGCCTGAAAGAAAGAGAGATTGATAGCAAGATGAGAGAGAACTAGAGAAGGGCAAGATAAGCAATGAGAAAGATTGACAAAATGTGATTACCACGCAAATACCTCTACTTCAGAGCTGGGGGACGTGTAGAGTTGAAGAAAGAGAGAGGGAGAGAGTGAGAGAGAGGGAGAGAGAGAGAAAGATAGAAAGAGAGAGGGAGCGTGACGTCGAGTTGTAGAATAGAGAGAGCTCAGAGCAAGAAAGGCAAATGGGGGAGGGCAGTCAAAATACGCGGGTAACATGCAGAGAAGGGCAGCAGCAGCAGTGGAGGGAACACACTCTCTGGTTATGAAGGAGAGAGATGGAGTAGATACCCTGAGGGGACGACACAGCAAGCTATATAGGGAGATATGCTGGTCTGAAGTATGTGTCACGTGATCAAGTCACGTGGTACATTCCACCAGGAAACGAAACCCGAGAACCTGTCTCTGTACATGTTGTGTTGTCAGTGCAGTGGTGCACCACGGAAGTGTCAATGTGACACTCAGCTCTCTCTTTGTCTCTCTTTCTCATCTGTCTCTCTCTCTCTCTCTCTCTCTCTTACTCTCTCATCTGTCTCTCCTCTCTTGCTCTCTCTTGTTCTCTTTCACTCCCTCTCTCGACCCAATCTCCCAGTCCCGATTCTGTCTCGGTTCACTGGATGGCTATTGTTAGAGGGGGACAACTGATTGGTCACGTGATAGGCTTTTAGCTGACTGAAAAACAGGATATGCGGTCTAAGAGAGATGGGGCATTTAGAGAGAGCCCAGAGAGAGATAGAGAGAGAGAGAGAGGGAGAGAAAAAAGAGAGAGATCTTTAGAGCATTTAGAGAGAGAGGTCCATAAATGGGTAAAAGATGGGACCTGGCAGTCAAGTGTTGTGGGGCTATTAAACACACACAGCTTGGTAAACAGTGTGGGAAGAAAGAGGGGATAGAGAAATGGAGAGATAGATAGAAAGATAGATGGAGAGACTATAAGAACCAAGAGAAGGAAATGTGAGAGTTCACCATCAACAAGGTGTGTTGTTTTTGAAACCCGAATCCACCCCTCACTGCTGCAGGGTGGGGGTGGACAGTGAAATCCACCCCGAGGGCCCCTCCCACACCCTTGTTATGAGAGGGACCCTCTAGTTGAAATGAGAGGCATATCCCAATTCCCACGATCCACACCCTTATTATGTTGAGGCCCTCCATCGAGAGGGCCCCTCCCACGACCCACCCTTGATCTGTTATACCACCACACCCATTTCCTTGTCATACTAAATGACCGCAAATTCTGGTTCGGAGAGGGCAGTATTTTGTGAGACACCCATTTCCAAACTCCCTAGAGCTAGACCACTAATACTGTAAATCTTCTCAAACTAGCACCTGAGGGGAACCACTCTATGTGTCCCAAACCACATGTGATGTGGTTACCACCCCTGGTAACCAAGTTAACCAAGTTGTATCTGTTAGGACCTGCATATCTTATGCAAGTTTTACCCAACCTCTATAACAGCATTCCACAGGTATTCAACACCACGTGACATGAACCGTGGCACCTTTGGCTGGTAGTCACGTGACGTCATAGGTCACGTGACGGCGCACCGGAAATGGCGAGACTGAGAGAGAGCACACACCACCATACCGCCTCACCAGGATGCAGGGAGACGAGGGGGAAACAGTGGCAGACACGGACTGACTGCTGCTGCAGAGCTGGGGGCTAGATGTGGGAGAGAGAGGGGGAGAGAGAAACGGATAGAGAGAGAGAGAGAGAGAGAGCGAGAGAGA
>AVPN01000246.1:27724-39464 GCA_000695325.1 Pleurobrachia bachei | reverse complement strand
GGGGGGGGTGAAAAGGAGGGGGTAAAAGGGGGCAAGGTACACAGCTTTATTGAATGGGAAATATATTCAGATGTCTTTTGTTATCCGCGAAACAACATCAACCACATAAATTGTGAGGGGTTATACTTCGCATGAAACGACTGGGGAGAGAGATAGGAATGGACAAGAAAGAGAGAGAGAGGGAGAGAGAGGGGTCCTGATCATGGTGTAGTACTACTGAGAGACCCCACTAAAAGTACTGAGAGAGAGAGATAGTTCATCATGGCAATGAGCGTGTACACACAGTTTGAACTTCCCCTCATGTGACCGTCGGCCTCCCCGCTGTGTGATCACCAATTATTGGGGGACCTTAGAGAGAGGGGGAGAGAGAGATAGATAGAGATAGTGAGAGAGAGAGAAAGAGAGATAGAGAGATAGTAAATAAAGACAAAGAATGAGTAATGACCTTATATTGCCCCCGATCGTCTTTTCGCACACTCAAAGTTTAACCCCGCTCTCTACTTCAGAAAATTACATGCTAGCATTCCGCGGGAAATAATATTGAAATAATGATGTACCCAATAGCAGATCACCACCCACACATTACATATATAATATCTTCGCCAAATCATAAGAATGACTTGTTATGTTCTAACCCTCCTGCACGAATTGCAGTTTATTTTGGCAAGAGATGGACACAATATATTATGAGATTGACACTACTTTGACACTTCGATATAATGGCATAATGCCAACTATCCCCTCACACTTGAACCCCACACAGATAACCTCATTTTATCACACCGCATTTTATTTTATCTAACCCTAGCCTTAACATTAGATGTATGAACATGATGTATGAGAATGTGTTACCCTTTTTTAGGGCTCAAAGCTACAATCAAATCCCACCTTTTCAAAAGTAGAAGTGGGCGGTGTCCCTAAAACGAACTCTGCCATCTGGAAACCAAGTCCGTTTTGTGATCTATTCTCCTGGTCAACAGGCCAGGGGTTACCCCTTGCTGTGTAGTCTGCCCACGTAGCGTCTCCCTGAGAGAGAGAAAGGGATAGAATGTGTATGTGGGGAGGGGGTGAATATTAGAATGTGGAGGGATATTAGAGGGGGTAGTTTATATGTTTTAATTCCATGGGGCTGTTTGGAGATGGGGATGTCTAGAATATGTCTAAGTCTTTAGAATGGAGTAAGTATGATTTGAATAACTTACCGTATCGGCACGCCTACTAATTTCTGATACCATATTCTAGCAAGGAAAATGAAGGTGTCAATAGGGGCAAGAGAAAGAATGAGAGAAAAAGTATGGATATTCAAGATAGAGTAGACGATAAGTAAATAGAAAGCAAACAAGCATCGATCAATTACTTGACACATTACATACTATCACTCTCCCCTCCCTCTCTCTCTGCTACAGACAGTTGTTTTTTCACAAGCAAAGCTTTCTGTAGTGCAAACTGCAGTATTGGCGGGAAAATTAAACACTACAGCACGCTAGTGCGAAAATGAGTGAATTGCACAAAAACAAGGCTCACTCATTTGGTTGTGAGTGTAGAGATGTAGTAATTACACAGTATGAAAGGCAAACCTATCATGCCTCTCTTCCCCACATGATATACACCAAGTTTCTCTCTTTCTCTCCAAACCAGTGTGATCTATTGTCAAAGCATTTTTAGGTGGCGTCAGTAGTACATTTTAGGCACCCTTTATACCGTGATTTCTCTCTCTCTTTTTCCCTCTCTTTCTCTCACTCTATCCTTCTCGCCCAAATGGTATAATTAGCCAAGTATATACTATATATATTCAGAAGAACCAAACTATACAGATCAATAAACGACACAAACGTAGGTAAACAAAGCGGTAAAGTGTGAGAAAGAGAATGTTACAACAATGGAAGCTACACATGCAAGTCACACCTCACGGAACGGCGAGCCGGGTAAATGTTGGCAGAAGCATGGCGGGCACCAACTTAACACGAGGAACGGGTGATGTCGCACTCGATTTTGCAATAACGCGCAATACAGAATGCGGTGCATGCTTACATGCGCGTCGCGCGCGCGGAAAAGGAGTCGAGTAAAAAATTCCGTCTTTTAAAAGCTTTTAGAAATTTCCAAAAAAAATCATGTTTTTAAGTTTTTCGTTTTGCGTGTCCGTTTTTCTCCTTTAAGCCCCAATTTAGTAACCAAAATACAATTAAAGAACACCCTCAACACTTCTAGTATGTAATGAGATGCTGCTCTACTTTGCAGCGTGTTTTCTCCCTCTTTGCATCTTCGCAACCGACCTCACAACCACCAGCACCAGCTGTAACAAGTCAACGGTTGTAGACGGAGTTCCCACTGATGTTAGCTTCGCGCATTCCAGTCCAACACCAAACTTGTCAGAAGCGGTAAGGAATTCTGGAAGTATAACTGAGATATTCGATCGAGCCATATTCTGAATTTTTAAATTCTCATAATATCTCTGATCTCTCTCTCTCCCTAGGATTGCATAACCAAATGTTGTTCCTCCGAGTACTGCGATGTAGCTGGAATCCATAAGAAGTTCTGTGTTTTTGGAACTTGTAAAGCAACTCCGTGCAACAAAGTCTATTCTGTAGACCCTGAAGACCCTACTGCACGATTTACCTTTGTCGAGAAAAAAGGTACCTGAAAGACTTCAAATCAAACCCATGCCACTGTCCACCATCCTGTTGAAACGTTGCTCGACCCCCTCTCTTGTAAATGAGGGTAGGAACATAACAATTGAAACATGAAATGTTCAAACATGTAACTTCCCCCAGCGAATACACCGTCGACCGAGAAGCCGGTAACTTCCTCCAAACCTAAGAATGGTAGTGTAACTCAACCAAAGGAGCCTGCTGCCACCGCTCCACATAAACCAAGTACAGCAGCAGCTGCGCCTAAATTAGCTGCTACTGCCGCTAAAGACGAAAACAAGGTTTGGGTCTCTCATGTAGGGGAGACTTGACCCATATGAACCACTATCTTGTTTAGGTCTGTCCTGTTCAACGATTTAGTCTAATACCTAAAATTTTTTGGTAGATGGTCATTAAATCATTCATTTTATTTCCCCAATGTGTCATTTAAAGCTTAAAATAAGCCCTTAGTAGAGATATGCTGGTATTCCAATTTCCATTTAGCCAAATAAATGCTATCCCGTATAACCTAATTTTTAAAACGCTGTACATTTTTTTTCCCAAATGGAATACCAGCATATCTCTACTAAGGGCTTATTGTAAGCTTTAAATGACACATTGGGGAAAGAAAATGAATGATTTAATGACCATCTACCAAAAAAATTTTAGGTATTAGACTAAAGACGATAGATTTTGGTTCGGTAAACATGAGTGCACAAAATAAATGGTATTAGACTGGCAAAATTTCGAGTTTTTTTTGTTGGTTTTTTTTGTTTGCCAAAAATTTCATTGACTGTCCAAGGGGTAGTTACAAAAACAATGTACAGCGTTTTAAAAATTAGGTTATCCGGGATAGCATTTATTTGGCTAAATGGAATACCAGCATATCTCTACTAATGGCTTATTTTAAGCTTTAAATGACATATTGGGGAAATAAAATGAATGATTTACTGACCATCTACCAAAAAATTTTAGGTATTCGACTAAATACGATAGCTTTTGGTTCGGTAAACATGGGTGCACAAAATAA
Organism: Pleurobrachia bachei; assembly: GCA_000695325.1. Taxonomy (NCBI): domain Eukaryota; kingdom Metazoa; phylum Ctenophora; class Tentaculata; order Cydippida; family Pleurobrachiidae; genus Pleurobrachia; species Pleurobrachia bachei. The sequence goes on along the minus strand of AVPN01000246.1, from coordinate 35,807 downwards.
ATGGTATCAGACTGGCAAAATTTCTAGTTTTTTTTGTTGGTTTTTTTTGTTCGCCAAAAATTTCATTGACTGTCCAATGGGTAGTTACAAGGGCTGGAAATGGTACTGAGCCTATTTGTATCACATTCCAGGGTGAAGTAATCTTGAAAATCGTATATTGGGCTCCCAAGAGAAAAATTCCATTTGGGCAAGTGTTCCATATGGGTCAAGTCTCCCCTACTACAATAATTGTTCCAGTAAACGTGGGACTTGTCACCCGAATATTGAGAGATGTTCTTGTAAACCTTTACCTCTAGTAACCTCTAGTATTCCTTGATCACATGAATAATGCTGAATTGTAATACATGACACTATTCCAGGCACAAGAAGTTCACCCAACCACAGCAGCACCAGCCCAAGTGGTCAATAAAACAGCTGCTAGAGTAGAGGAGAAGTGTACGTTAACATGTCCAACTAATGCCACGTGTTTAAAGAAGGGTGGTAAATGGACTTGTGACTGCAACGAAGGTATGTGTCTGGAAAAAGGATCGCTTGATTTATTAAAAGCTGCATAAAAGAGAGTTACAGGCAGTTCCTACATTTCTCTCTCCCATTCCTGCTGTTCAAAGTAGAGGGGTAGTGGCTCACTACCCCTTCTACTTTGAGCAACACTACTTTGGACCACTTTGGACAGTGTCCAAACGATCGAATACAAAATAGGCATCCGCCATCCCTCTTCCTCTCTCTTCTTCTCTCTCCCTCCCAGGGTTTACACTAAAAGCAGGGAAATGTGACCCTATTGCAGTGTGCACTACTTCATCATGTGGCACGAACTATGCCTGTTCTATTGTGGACAATACTGTCAAATGTTCTTGTAAAGAAGGGTAAGTTGAGGCCAATGCTCTGACCACAGAAAGAAATGAGAATATGGTCAGGCCAATGCTCTGACAGAGGCTTAGCGTAGTCACATATTATCAGACTCCGATTTACCGGGATACTCGGGGGAAATTCATCCGTTTGGAAAATCGGGGTCCGACTGCTGTTTAGCTATTTAAAAGAGGATACTGAATTGATCCCAATTATTTCCACCCACCCCGTAGTTTCAAAGCGAACGCTGACAACACCGCCTGTGAGGAACTAACGTGTAAAGGGGTACCCTGTCCAATGCACGCTAATTGTAGGGTGAGTGGGAACTCAGCCAAGTGTTTCTGTGATCATGATTTTCTTGCTCAGGACAACTTCTGCAGACCTGGTGAGTTGTTGTTGACTAAATCAATCTGTAATAATTAGTAAACTTACAATTAACTACTGATTGCGCCACCATCTATAGTCTCTCCCTCTCTGTCTCTTTCTTTCTTTCTCTATCTCTATATCACTCTCTCTCTCATTGATTAGTAAATATTGTACTATTCCTTGACCCACACTCGCGGTACTATACTTCAAGTTCTTTTTATAACAGCTGCTGCCACAGACCACAGCTACCCACTCATTCTTCGACCCTTCATCCAACCTCTAACTAACTAGCTCTAAAAATAGATTATGTGCTAACTTCTCTTATACATATAACATCTGCTACTGAACATAACATCACGGACCTCCCCCCCCCCTTGGCGGTGACGAGCTCTTCAACAACTGAAAAAAGAAATAACCACTCTATTTCAGCTGTCCAGTGTACGATTGAACCTAAGAACTCGGGCTGTCCAACAAATGAAAGATGTCAACAAGTAAGTAACACCGACAATGACATCCCCCAAAAACTCCCCAGCCCCACCTTCCACTAACCCAATTCAACGAAGTAACCCCTCCCTTGCCAGTATGGGAAGGGGAGTTATTTCGTAACCACTGACCCAATACCCCCATCACCGATATCGGCCCAGCTAAACCCGTGGGCACCTAGGTCAGTGGAAAGTTAGGGTGCTACTGCGTACCAGGCAAGATCCGAGTTAAGGATGCCGGGGATTGTACTGGAAATGCCAGCCGCATTACCATTGCAGGACAGGTATAACACCATATTTGGGCATTATTATTTGACCATATTTGGTAGTGAAACAAGCACTGTTATTCATTAGTGGAACTTTGTTATATATTGCCGATTCCGTTGAATTGTTCATACTTCATGTTTATTTTATAAATGTGTGCAGAGCGAGAAAGACAGTGCCAAGCGACTTAACGATTCCGAAGGTTAATAAGTTGATCCCTCTCTCAGGATGTGACGGTACAAATGCCAGCTGAATCTGCTACATTGAATGTAGTTGTGTCTCCCAGTCATCCTAAGACATCCAACTACTACAGCTACCAGTGGGAACAGAAATCAAGCCCTGAAAATGTAAGTAAATTTAGATTAAGTAAAGGGAGAGTTTAGACTCAAAACTTTCGAACTAAAATATAAATCGAAAGTAATACTGTATGGACGATGCATTGTACAATCAAATGTAATGTACTCATCATATATCTCCTACATAACAGGCGAAGTCAGGTCTTGATGGACTAACCAACCCTCAAGTAACGATAAAAAAGCTAGCTCCGGGGGAGTACATATTCAATGTGGAAGTGGTCGGGAAACACAACGAATTCAGTTCCAAGGTTTGTGTTAATTGAGTAATTGGGTAATTAAGCAGTTAATTGAGTAAAGTAGGACTTTATGTTGTTGTCACCCCCGAATGCACACGCATGTGAAATTTATCATCTCTGACGTGCATAGAAACACAAAAAAACGTGCACATGTGAAAGGGGGTTGAAAAAATCCGACTTTATTTCCTACTTCGTCTGTTAGTTTTAGTACATAACAGTTATCAACGTCCATAAATGTCACTCATGTCCATCGATACTAATTTCACTTAAATTGCATAATCACCCCTATGTGTGTGAGTGGGAGCCGTGGTTCATCATGTACATAATACATTTATCCATCTGCTGTTTCTGTGTTGTGTAAGAAACCACGAGGATTTCGTTGGATCTTTTGGCCATAAAAACACGATGATTTTTATTTGCGAAAGAAGGAGAGAGATTCAAGAGTAGAATTGTGGAATTGTTGTTTGATTTAGTTAACCATCTGGTTCATCTAGAATTTATATTTCTAGCTGTCTGTCCGTCTGAGGGAAGTCACATACTAGCAGTTAGAGTTCCTAACAGCTACTGTTTACACACTAAACTGAATAATTATGTTACCAATATCAAATTTAAACAAGATATTTTGTTTAAATTTGTTATACGCTCCAGAATCCTGTTGAGCACTGTACCAGAAGATCCCTTAAAAATCAAGATGTTACCAATATCATGTTATTGTTTTGCTCAAACCCGCGCCGGGTGAGACAGGGTGGAGCAAGACAAATACAATGTGCACTGTGTAGTGTGTATGTCATACTGCATGACTGTAATATCGCACAGGCTGCCGCCCCGTTCGGAGAGGGCAGTCTTTTGTGACACAGCATTGTGCATGTGTAATGTATGGGTGTTGACTGTTGATGAAACAATACACCAGCTGGAGCTGGAGCCATGTGTAAATTGTACAGCACGGAGTTTAGACTGTTGTTTCCTATTGCAGTACATGCTGCGTATAAATAGATCGAAAGTCCGCCAAGTGTACATGTTTCCTATGTTTAGTTGTTTGTATGAAATGTCTATCAACCAGGAAAAATATAAATATCATATTTTTACCATTATCGTATATCCTAATGTAATTGATCTGTGGTTTATACATTGCTCGCCCAAGTCCCTACTATATCGCTGTCTCTTCCCTATTCCCCGTATATCGTATTCCCCCGTACATCGTCCCCAATTATTGATTAACCCACTTCTCATCTCAGGTGGTTAAGCTAGTGGTTAACTCACTTATCTCCCTTATATCAGGTGATTAAGCTAGTGGTTAACCCACTTCTCTATCCCAGGTGGTTAAGCTAGTGGTTAACCCACTGCTATTATCTCAGGTGGTTAAGCTGGTGATTAACCCACTTCTCTATCCCAGGTGGTTAAGCTAGCGGTTAACTCACTTCTCATCTCAGGTGGTTAAGCCTTAACCACCTGAGATGAGAAGTGAGTTAACCGCTAGCTTAACCACCTGGGATAGAGAAGTGGGTTAATCACCAGCTTAACCACCTGAGATAATAGCAGTGGGTTAACCACTAGCTTAACCACCTGGGATAGAGAAGTGGGTTAACCACTAGCTTAATCACCTGATATAAGGGAGATAAGTGAGTTAACCACTAGCTTAACCACCTGAGATGAGAAGTGGGTTAATCAATAATTGGGGACGATGTACGGGGGAATACGATATACGGGGAATAGGGAAGAGACAGCGATATAGTAGGGACTTGGGCGAGCAATGTATAAACCACAGATCAATTACATTAGGATATACGATAATGGTAAAAATATGATATTTATATTTTTCCTGGTTGATAGACATTTCATACACCGAAAAACACATCCAATCATCATGAAACTTTGGAATTGACATAGAAAATACCCAAAAAACATTTTAGCAAAGTCTCAGCACCAGCAAAAAATTCCTTCTGGTAGTTTTGATGCCAAAAGCACACTTTGCGGGGTGCTAGAGCTCCGAAAACCCCAGGAACCTTGAATGAGGGTATAGAATAGTCCAAGTATGAAGTTTCATGACCTAATTTTGTCAACTTTTTTCTGGGTGAAGCCCAACGCTTGTAAAGATCCAAAATGAACACCCTGTATAACATCTGCTCCTGAACATCACATCGCTAACTCCCCTTGGCTCTTGTTATTACAGTGGCGGGCTCTCCAACAACCGAACAAACGGACAAACAACCCCCCCTGTTTTCAGGTGTCCAGTGTACGATTGAACCTAAGAACTCGGGCTGTCCAACGAATGAACGGTGTCAACAAGTAAGTAATTTCGACAAATAGCCCCCAAAAACATCCCATCCCCACCTACCATGATCCACTAACCCAATACCTACCTCGGTCGAACTAAACCCATGGTACCTAGGTCAGTGGAAAGTTAGGGTGCTACTGCGTACCAGGCAAGATCCGAGTTAAGGATGCCGGGGATTGTACTGGAAATGCCAGCAGGATCACCATTGCAGGACAGGTATAACACCATATTTGGGCATATATATGTGATGACGTTATTAATTGGCCATATTAGGTAGTAAAACAAGCACTAATTTATTATTCATATTTTTTGTGTATTGCCGATTCGGAAGACCGAAAGTGGAACTCTCTATGCCGATTCCGAAAGTTCACATGAGTCGATCCCTCTCTCAGGATGTGACGGTCCAGATGCCTGCTGAATCTGCTACGCTAAATGTAGTGGTGACTCCCAGTCATCCTAAAACACCCAACTACTACAGTTACCAGTGGGAACAGAAATCAAGTCCTGAAAATGTAAGTGAATTGAGATTTATAGGGAGAGTTTTAGACTTTAGAAAATGTTAGAACCAAAATATAAATGGAAAATAGTAATGCATGGACGATGGAGTATACAACTTATTGTAATGTACTCATCGTATATCTCCTACACAACAGGCGAAGTCAGGCCTTGATGGACTAACGAACCCTCAAGTAACGATAAAAAAGTTGGCTTCGGGGGAGTACATATTCAACGTGGAAGTAGTGGGGAAACACAACGAATTTAGTTCAAAGGTTGGTGTAGTTAATTGAAATTTGAATCCGACTTTATTTCGTTCTTTGTCCGTTACTTGTAGATATGACGTGTCATTCATGTCTATCGATGAACATGAGATAATTTCACTTTTAAGTTGCATAATCATCCCTATGTGTGTGTGAGAAGCGGATCATCATTTAATACATTTATCCATCTGTTGTTTCTGTCGTGTAAGAAGCTACGAGGCTTTCGTTAGCTCTTTTGACCACAAAAAACACAGAGAGTTGTATTTGAGGAAAAAAGGAAAGAGATTCAAGAGTTGAATTGTTGGATTGTTGTTTGACTTAGTTAACCATCTGGTTCATCTAGAATTTATATTTCTAGCTGCTTACCGGCTGAGGGAAATCACATAGCAGCGGTTAGTCGAGTTTCTGTGGGCTACAGTGAGCAGTCTACACACTAAACTCAATAATTATTATGTAATATGTACCGATATTATATTGCATACATGGTCTTGTGGGTGAGACAGGGTGGAGCAAGAAAAACATTATGTGCAATGTGTAGTGTGTATGTCATACTACATGACTTTAATATCGCACACGCTGCCGCCCGGTTCGAAGAGGGCAGTCTATTGTGACACAACATTGTGCATGTGTAATGGATGGGTGTTGACTGTTTATAAAATAGAACAATTGGAGCTGTAAACAATACATACAGTTGGAGCTATGTGTAAATTGCACAGCGCAGTGTTTAGACTGTTTTTCCTATTGCAGTACATGCTGCGTATAAATAGATCGAAAGTCCGCGAAGTGTACATGTTTAGTTGTTTGTATGAAATGTCAACCAGGAAAAATATAAATATCATATAACCAGTGTCGACCTGATTATCGTATAATGTAGCACCAATTGATCTGTGGTTTATACATTGCCAACTGCCAAGTCCTTACTATATTGCTGTATCTTCTTTACTCGCACTCAATCCCTCTCCCATCTTATCTCAGGTGGTTAAGCTAGTGGTTAACCCACTTCACTCTTCTCTCAGGTGGTTAAGTTAACGGTTAACCCACTCTTATCTCAGGTGGTTAAGCTAGTGGTTAACCCACTTCTTATCCCAGGTGGTTAAGCTAGTGGTTAAGCCGGAGGCAAAGAAAAACGAGCCCCCAGTTGCAGTTATTAAACCAGGAGGAGATATGAAATATAAACTCCCTGCAACTTTCTCCCTCAATGGAATTAGCAGCAAAGATGATAAAAAGGTAATTAGATTATTAGCTAATTAGATAAATAGTTGTATTACTTCGTTGTAAAGAGCTTATTTGATAATTAGTATTCGAAGGTGTACCTGTAGAGCCTACTGCATATTGTTAACACGTTCTATATTACCTGTTGACATGACACATCTGTTTACTACTCATATTGTGGATTAAGAAACATCTTTTATACTTGTCCTTTACTCGATTTCAGATTGTATCCTACAAATGGACGGTAGACTCGAGACCCGTGGCAAGTAACGACCATGTAAAACTAGAAGGTGGGTTGTTGTATTGCAGCTGTCGTATTGATTGTAATATCTAACTACGGTTGTTGTATTGTTACCTAACAAGGGGGGGGGAGGGGTCACCAATCGTTAGGGAATAAAATAAAAGCTCGCCCCGCCAAACGCGAATGTTGAAGCCATACCGTATCGTGATACGAACCGTGTAATTGAATCTTACATCTGGTCAGCTCTATTCTATGAACGGTACACCCGGAGATAAAGGTTGTTCACATTTCCTGTCGTGTAAACAAGACTGCTAATAGACCCCTTTTGCCCAGAACCCGTACTCCTTATTTTACTGTTTTTTCTATTGGGCATACACGACAGCTAACATACTGGTATGCCTATTTTATGTTTGCCTAGTAGTCCTGGGTAAACGAGACTAGGGCATACATCGTTAGGGGGTGTAGGTACGGTGACAATAATTCCTGTATGAATGGTTCCATACCATACTGTTATAACAATTGTTCTACTTTGCTCCAAGGTGTATTCCAGTTCTTAATGCAATATTCCCTCTCTACTGCCTCTCTTCTGCGCCAGCTGTATTAACAATTCCCTCCATTTTTCAAACAAGCAGTACCCCAATTTGGGTGAATCGCTTGCACAATATGTGCAGCACCCCCTCTCCACAAGCCGCATTGCCCATATATGGGCATGTATTACTCCCCTGTTTATCTTCCCCCAATTTCCTTCCTCCCCTCCCTTTTTTCCATTATCGAAAGAGAGTGTGTATTATATTGACACGCAGCTGTGCATGTGCTCAAAGTATGTTATACACATGCAGCAAACACAAGTGTTATATTACTGTTTCACACTAAACAACATAGTTGACTCAGGTAAATTGATATATGTAGTTGTTCATCCTGTCTCCCCTCTATTCTATGTGGTATCTGGTATTAACCAACTTCTATCACACCACCACTCCTCTGACAACCACTGCTCCAATTCTCCAGCAGTAGCATCACGGGTAGGGGGACACTTTTGTATAGACG